>OZ005648.1:160115534-160328034 GCA_963930645.1 Salticus scenicus | reverse complement strand
ATTTGAAGTGCGCTACTTGTGCAACAGAAAATTCATTTAAAAGAACAACATAAATAATATATGCTCAAATACTATTACAACATTTGTGTTTATGTTGTTAATTGTACAGCCTGTCAAAGAGAGACAGGGGGGAGAGAGAGAGGGGAGAGGAAGAGAGGAAATGAGAGAAGGAGAGAAGGAGAGAAGGAGAAGGAGAAGGACAGAGAGAGAGAGAGAGAGAACATCACAACTGTTTCATCAGAATATTATTGAAGAGAAACACAGAATGTGCCATTCGTCAGGACTAGTCTAATTCATTCTAAATTGAATTTTAAACAACCTTTGACTCCTGTTATTATAATTTCTGAAATAACCATTATTTAGGATTATGCAGAGCTTTTCAAGCAAAATAGAAGTTAAATTACATAAAAATTGTATAGATGAGATTGTTGCATTGCATAGATGTTGTTTCACTTTTTGTTGAGAAGACGAATATTGGACGTCCTAGTACATAAGCATTATTTACATAAAATTTAAATCTATGTACCCACCTTAATTGTTTTACATATGTGCTAGAATACATTATCTCATTTGACAATTTTACCAGATATTTAGTAGATTTATTTGGTAAAAGTTTGTTACTACACAACAATTCATGAATTTTATCAAATACACTTAGGTAAATCTACTTACTGCACAGTGTTTTTCGTATTAGGCAATACTGAAATTGAAATGTCGATACTCTCAAAAAAAGAAAAAAGTATTTAAAAAGGCATTGTTAATATTCATAATGTGATCAACATATATGTACATATACAGGGTAATTGAAAAGCCAACGTACATAAGTTTAGTGGAGGTAGGACATATCATATGGCTTGAAAATTGTAGGACATATGGATGGAAACATTATTTTAACCCATTATGAACTGGATGTTTCTGGTAAATTTTTAGCAGTAAAAACTATATATGGACGTGGCTTTTGTAAACCGTATAGATAATGATTTCTTGTATTAAATATTCGTATATCATCTCCTTTTATGTATACCTTCTAACGGCTGGTTACGGATTGTTTATTGCCTGTCAAATTAAGTAGTGTGAAATATTTATATGGCTTAAATGAATGCAAGTTCCAAAAAACTAAACTTCCTTTATTGTAAGTTTTGCGGGAGTGAATACTAAGGCTTTCAAACATTTGGACTCTAGAACATATATTTAGCTAGAGAGCGCATCCTTCATCGAATAATGCAACCAACATAAACAACAACAACAAAAAAGTCGTTTTAATTTTCTGTCACGCCCTTGAACTCACTTTTAGATAAGGGCTGTCAAGATTTTACGCTATCATCCAATTGTCGACTGATCTAATAGTCTTTTTCGTCATGTGACTGATGAAAAACGTTATCATTCTTCGTTGCTTCTTGAAAAAAAACTTTAGTGTTGAGCGCTTTTTCGATTCATATATATGTTCTAGGTTATAGAATTAATTAAATTAAATATATTTTAATTCTTAAGAGACTATAATGTAATGAACTCACTAGGCATGGACTTACTTAGCAATATTATCATAATTCTCCATCGCTGAAACACATCACGAAAGTTACAAAAACTGAACAACTTAAAAAAATACCCGCAAAACAAGAACTTCTTTAATTCGTAAGTTTCCTTTTAAAGAAAATAGAGAACTATTCACTTTATTTACTATAAAATTATCATTCTAAAAATATGTATATTCAACAGAACACGAAAAACTTCACGACTTCTCTCAAATTCATTCTACATCTCCAATGGAACTGGCAAATTACCTTCGAATAACTTGAAATTTCCTTTTACACCAGCTCAACACTTTGATGCTCAACCTACCACTTTCATGTAGACCCTCCCTATCTAACACTATGTCCAGTTGCTGACTTTTAATCTTCCACCCCAACACTTCTATGCAGCACAGGGCTGCTACTGGCGACTTTTTATTATTATCTTCGCACCACTATTTCCATAACAAATAATTCATAATAAAACTATGTAGTCAAAGTGCAGATTTGTGTGAGAAAATATGTTATAAATTTTAATTTATTTATTTATTTATTTGGAAATAGTGTTAAGAAAATACTATAAATATTTCACCTGGGTCAGCCCTGATGCACAACGCGACTATCACCATGTAACGCTGGATCGGACTAGTGTGTTTGGTTCTTCCAATCTACAAATCTTAGACATCTAGATGCAATTTCGAGCACCTGAAACCTAAAGAGAATGTGTGGGATCCCACAAGTTATAAACTTAACATCTAAAAACGTTTAGTTAAAAGTGCGGTAAAAAAAACCAAGCTAATATGAGTTTTTTTTTTTTTTTTTTTTTTTTGTAAAATTTAACTAAAAGCATCCTTTGCTTAAAGTATTAAAATGATGTTTGGAATTCGTTGATAAAATGTAAAGAATATTAACATTTAGCAAAAGCTGAAATTAAACGTTTTATGTTGTAATAGTATGAAAAATGCTGTGACTCCATAACGCTATAAATTTATTAATTTACTTAATTAAGTGTATTTCGGTATTAAGTGTAAATTCAGTGTTTATGGTAATTATAGATAATAAATGTTTCTCCTGTATTTCAATAGATGTCATTGAGATAATATTTCTAAAATAATAACAACAGTAATGAAATATAATACAAATAAATAAATAGTATAAAAATAGTATATTTAAAAAAGAAAGAAAATAAATAAATAAATAAGGAAAAATAAAGAAGAAAAATAAATAATAAATAAATAAATTTTATAGAAGCGCATGTACAAACTGAAGCAATAAAAATAAATAAAACGGTTAAAACATATAAATATTTTGTACACACACTTATAATCCAATAAACTGTTTTTACGTCACAAAATTCCACTAAGAGGCTAAAATGTGAGACAAATAGTATGATGACAAATTATAATTACTAATTATAATATATTCAAGATCATGTTTCATATATTATTAAATTTTAACCGACAAAAGTTTTTTTCGAGTGGGAGTTCGTTTTAAAATCTCTTTAAAGGAATTATTATTAACATAATTTAATACATTTTAACATTTGTAGATTTTAATTCATTAGACCACTGGTGTGGAGCACAAAAAATAAATAAATAAATAAATAAATAAAAATTGTAATTTTGAAATTTGAAGCACATATAATTATGTACGTTCATATATTACAAGATTTACAGAAAAGTCTTAAAGCGTCTTATTCTAAGTTATTGTAGTAGCAGATATATTTTTATCTGTATGACTGCTATCGCTGTAAAAATTGTTTCGATTCATTTCATGTTGAATGGTGTAAGCAGGTGGTAGAGGTAGCAGATTTTATATTATCTTAATACAAACTCGTGTAAAATTCTTATGCCAGTTCCAGCCGGTGCCATATTTTAATAAATTCATACTATTTAATAACGAAGAAAATATGTATTTGTAATTTTTTTCTTGTTTGTTTGTTTATTTTTGGCATGTAATTGTATTATATAAATAAGATTTTTCTTTTAAATACATGAACTTTTTTTTCGTTGATTTAGGGATTTTTACACCAATATTGGTGATAGATTTTGTAAGTATTTTTCCAATAATAAGCGATTAAATAATTGGAACTAAATTTCTTTGCTGTCGAATCGAAGCCATGATAAAGCTCAGCATTACTAGTTTATATAGTTGTTTTCGTTGTTCTTGTTCTTTTTTTTTATTTATATTTATTTATTTATTTTTATTGACATCATACTGGAAAGTTTGTAAATACTATAATACAAATTCGAAGACAAAACGGAAAATATAAAAATATGGAGGATATTTAAATGTTGGTGGAAAATATATATATATATATATATATATATATATATATCTTTTACTAACAAAATCCTGCCGATATAAGGCGCAATTGATCTATTTAATAGATGTAAAAACAATTCCTTAAATACATAAGAAAAGGAAGTTCAGTATGTAGTTGTCAATGTACTATTACGGATTAGACAATGTTATTAAAATGGGAGTTTATTAATTAATTAATTAATTTTAAAAAGTGATCTGTGATCAGATGCGAAATCACTGTTGAAAAGTCATTAAAATCGATAACTGAATCTAAGAGCGATTTTGAAATAATTAAGTAAGAGTTCTTTTAGAAGTACTTATAATTTTAATAGAATTTAACGCAAATATTTAATCTGGTTTTTCGATTTTTTCGCTATAAACAGATACATTGTCAAGCATAAGGTGAAACATAATAGTATAGCTGACACAATTACAGTTTGAATAACAAAATTTCCAAAATTTTTGAGTGTCAAGATCCATTTTTGTTTTTATTCACACTGTCAATTTCAGAGAGAAAAGCAATAAATGTTTTTGTTCTCGTGATAATATATATATGTATCTATACAAACAGTGAAACACAATCAAAAACAGCTTTTAAGACAGAAAAAAAGGGATATAAAACACATACAAATTCAAAAAATTCAAAAATATAAATTCAAATCCTCCTTTTTGTCCCTGAAATCTGATTATCACTTTGGAAAACCCATTACGTACTCGATAACATTTCACATGTCGTAGATTTTGAATAACATAACAGCGAATATTATGAAGAGCTAAATCTCCTGAATTTGGCGATTGATGGCATTTTTGCTAGAACGTATGCAGATTGTAATCGTTTTTGAAGGAAGACACGTGAAATTCTTTTGAAATATGAAGCCAACATTTTTAGGGCAAATGAGTAGATTTTTACAACAGCTGAGCAATTTAAAATAAAGCAAAAAATAGAAATGATACATGCTTTTAAAGAAAATATGCAGTGTAAATAAATAATATGTTCCTCTTAATTACAACATAATCCATTTGCTAGTTTCTCTCTATCTATCTATATATATCTATCTATATATTAATAGGCAAGCATAAAATTTGTAGTCCCTTTTTAACATATTAATTATGGGAGTAGAGGGTTGAAAATGGTATGATTCGAAAGGTATGGTTAGCCGGAAGGTGCGAATACAAATATTATTTTCTTACGATGTCAAGAAGGTATTTAAAAATACTTTTATTTTTTTATGCATTTTCCCCCATTTTTCCCTTTCATACACGTATTCCTTTACATTAAAAAATACCTAAAAGGGGAAAGTTGTTAAATCTGGCAATTTCATAAAACTCCAATAAAACCATAGACACAGTAATTTGTATAGCATCCTTATACGCAAGCGAAGTGAGGACGTCACTGGCCGTCCGTGGAACCACAAAAAAGATTTCCTAAGGATTTGATTTATGAGAAATCATTTTTTTATTTTCTAATTTATTTATGATCTAATTTCTTTCTTTTTTGTTTTATGATTTATGTCAGCTGTAATTTAAAGACATATAAGCCGTACGATAAATTTCATGTTTGTGTATTAATATGTAAATAATATATATTATTTAATTTTTTAAACTTCAAATGTTCTTTGTTATTTGTCTTTTGGCAACAAAAAGTGACTTTATTTATTTATTTAAATATTTGGTGATATTTGGTTCTTTTTATCGTTTGACTGACAAAAAATTGTCAATTAAATGCTCATTTAAATCCAAATGTTCTTTATTATTTGTCTTTAGGCAACAAAAAGTGGGTTTATTTATTTATTTAAATATTTGGTTCTTTTGTCGTTTGACTGACAAAAACTTGAATATTAAAATACCTAAACTAAAACCTTGAAAGGGTTGGTATTTTATTGAAAGAAGCAGTTTTTACACACGGTCAATTTTATGTTGCAGCAAGTCGGATCCGTTCTTTCAATAGCTTAAAATTTTATATTTCAGAACACAGTGGGCAAGGTCATTTAGCTAATGACGAAAGAGTTTTTACAAAAAACATTGTTTACAGAGAAATTTTAAATTTCTAAATTTATTTATTTAGTGCTAACTTAAAAGAATTCTGAGATTTGAATAAATTTGTGGTCGAATTTCGACCACTGGGCGATACTAGTATATATAAATATACATATATATAGTGTAACTGATCTTTCACTTCTCTTTTTCGTGTCAGTTTAATCATTCAATTCAGGTTTAAGACAGCTTTAAACAATTCTATGATAAATGTTTATTGCTAAATATTGACAATACATCAAAATTTAAACATGTAATACATCTTTTTTCCGTTTTTTGATGCATGCTAAATTACAAACAAATTCTATAAATTATTTTATATGCATATACTTTACGCAGTTAAAAGAAATATTTTTTGACAATCAAATTCTATGGTATAATCTTTTTTCAATATGTATAACTATTAAAAAAACACTTTGGATGTTTTATTTCTATTTAACTTGCAAAATTATATTATATTTTAAATTAATTTTGTTCTTAAACAAAGTTAAAATAAAAACATTACTTATTTTTTTTATATATACATGGTGTAGGTAGCTATGTTTTTTATCGTAGTTTCAGTATCTCAAATATATATATATATATATTTGTGTGTGTGTAGGTATGTATGTATATACAGGGTATGTATATGCAGAACTATTGAATGAATTGATAGAATTGAACTCGATTTGTGAAAAAATCATTCTCGTAAAGGGGATTTTTTTTTTTTCAGGTAAAGGAAAAAAAAAAAAAAAAAAAAAAAAAAAAACATAGTTAATTTGTTTGTCGACGATAGTTAGAAAAATAGTTAATATTTTGTGACTCCCCATAGAATCAACACGGTGGTATTGAGTCAGTGAATCAGTGAGTTTACTCTTGTATAAATATATATATATATATATATATATATATATATATATATATAATCTATATATTAACAGGTAAACATGAAATTTGTGGAACTCTTTAACCTATTAATTATGTGAGCTTACTCTTGTATATACAAGTATATATATTTATATTACATCTTGTATTACAAGTATATATATATATATATTTAGATAAGAAAGTAACTAAATAATTTCTGCAATAAATACAAAGAATTACATTATATATATCGGTATTCTGTCATTCAAATTGGATTTTTTGTTTCATTTAAATGATTTTATGATATATTTATTTTATCATTCAAATCCATTATATATATATATATATATATATATATATATATATATATATGGACATATTTTTATGAGAAACCCTCTAACATACATTGATGTTTTTCAAATTGATCTGTTCATTGCCTCCAAAACAACGATAAAGGCTGTAGCAGGAATCAAATTCGACAAAACCTTTTTAATATATTTATAATATTTGTTATTATTGTTGTGGTATTGAACTAGGTTTGAAAATAAAATATATTTTTATTTCTACAATATATTTCTTTTCCTTTTATTATGTAACTAACTGGAATTTGTTTACATTTCCTAAATGAAACCACATTTACTTATTTTTTTTTCGGTACACCATTTCAATATGATATTTATAAGAAAGTCTTTACGCATTTGCGATTTTTTTCTAATCTTTTGTAACTATCTAGGAAAATATTTTAGTACTTATCAGTTTTGTTTAAACACATTAAAAATGTCAACTTTTTAGGGTAAATTTTTCGAGGAATGCAATAGTGATATGAAAAGGGGAAAGATTAAAATAAATTAAAAATAAATAATAATTTATTCCTTTGTTGTTTGTTTAATAAATATATATATATTGGAGCAACCACTAATTCTCTATGCTTAATATAATAGCAAATTTATGTAGCCTTTTTTTTAATTAACCAAAACATCATTAATTTTTCTAGCTTTTTATTAGTTATGTCATTTTTACTTTCAAATTGCTGACAATTGCCTAAAAGCCGCTCAATTGTATGACTTTCGCAATGAAATTAAATTAAAAAATATATATGTACCCTAATTTGTTATTTGCTATTGATCATTTCTGAATTTTGAACACTTTTTGTTAATGTAAAACAGCTCTTAAACAAAAGTTTTACTTACATTAAAAAACGATACAATATACATTAAAAATATACAATTTATAACATTAAAAATATACAATTTATAACATTAAAACACATAAAACGTAAATTTAAACATTCCAAGCCTTTAGCAGGCTCCTCATCAGTAAAAACATCGAAAAGTAAACGCTGAGAAGAACAACAAATCTCCTTTAAGAGAGTACAGCGTATTCAGCGGATACTGCGCATGCCTCATTAATCGGAGAAAACTGCTGTTTCGTAAACCAGTCTTCCAGGAAAATTCTTGAATGATAATTTCAACAGTTAGATATGATTACTTTGGTATTGTTAAAATCAGGTAGATCCGTAACAACACACTTGTCCACATAACATCCTGAGGAGGTCCATAGAATTTCCCTTTTATCCGCTGGAAACCCTGAGGATGCCTTTCGGAGAAGATGTGTTGTTAGGCATGGTCGGCTTGCATGGCATACTGCACTATTTTAGAACGTATATGAATGTTTTTGAAATTTCTTTTATGTTCGAGAATTCGAGTATGAAGGCAACGGCCAGTTTATCCAATATAAACCGAACTACAAGATTTACAAGGGATATTATAAATAACACCTGTACGAGAAAAGGGGGGATAACAAGTTTAAAATTAGAAAGAAAATTACGAATTTGAAATTGGGGTTTATAGGATACAGATATATCAACAGTGTGGAAGACTTTGGGAATAGATTCAGATTTTTTTTTTTTTTTTTTTAATAAGAAATAGTAATGAAAGATTTAGGTGAATTGGAGGAATTAATTTCATGATTATGAATATTAAAATAATACTCTTTTAATTTTATTCTAAGCCAGTGAGAGGGATAATTATTACGTTTTAAGTACAAGTTTTTTTTTTCTAACTGGAAAGCTCTTCAGTACTACAATATGATTTATCGCGGTGCAGTAAATATGGAAAACAGCAGACGTATGTGAAGAAGGGTTCGCTGAATTAAAATTTAAATACTTGCCCGAAAAGGCAGGTTTCCTATTAACAGAAGTAACAAATTTAGAATGAGTATCAGAAGACGAAAGCTCAATTAAAATATCTAGGAAAGGGAGTTTATTTTTTTTTTCTTCTTCTAAAGTAAATTGAAATGATGGAATAACGGAATTAGCTTGATTAAGAATATCAGAAACGTGTTGATTATATTAGTGATAACAAAAATTATAATCCACATGCGTACGCCAAATATACATTTTGCAATGTAAATCAGAATTAATTTGATTTTCAATAAACTGCATGACTTCTTCTGCAATTCGAATTGAAATGGGGGAGCACATAGAAATTCCATTAATTTGCTGATAAGAAGAACTATTAAAGCTAAAACAGTTGGAAGTTAAAAAAAAAAAAGAAATAAGTTAAATTAAAGCTTGTGCATCTAGATAAAGGTTGGTAGAAGTATCATTATAAATTTTACGGATAATATCACATGCATACGGGATAGGGATAGATGTGAAAAGAGAAACTGCATCAAGTGAAATCATTAAACAATCAGAGAGAACACTATTTTATTTTAAATCATCGAGAAAAGTACAAGCAGAAGGTATACTAATCTGAGAATTCAATTTAAGAGGTCTAAGGTAATCAGATAGGTAATGGTATAAATTTTACAGAGGAGATTTAGAATAATCAATTACTGGAAGGATAGGGGAATCCGTTTTATGTACTTTTGGTAAGCCATAGAACATAGGTGCTGAACCAGAGGAACATTTTACATTTTTAGCTGTAGAAGAGTCCATTATTCCACGTTTTTCATATTTACTAATAAAAAAAAAATTAAAGATTTTTCCTGGAAAGCTGGTTTTACGAAACAGCATTTTCACTGCATAATGAGGCATGCCCAGTCCCCGCTGAATAGTCTGTACTCTCTTAAAGGAGATATGTTGTTCTTCTCAGCGTTTACTTTTTTATATTTTTACTGATGAGGAGCCTGTAAAGGGCTCGAAACGCTTAATTTTAGGTGTTAATGTTTTAAATTGTATGTGTTTCAATGTATATTGTCTCGCTTTTTAATGTAATTAAACTTTAATATAACTGCACGAGACGTAATCATTTTTAAATATTTTAAATGCTAAGTATAATTATATTGCTTAAAATAAAATGTGGAATTTAAATAGGAACATGAATATATGGGAAATTATCGAACTTATAATTATTTTATAACATCTTTTATCGCGTTGAAATAGATAAGAGTACATTGAAATGTTAAATAGTTTATCATTGCATCACATATTATAAATATGCAGAAAATATAATAATTTTTACACGTATTTGAAATACGTAATCTATACCTTACTTTATTTTGACCAAATTTTGAAGACGATATAAATTGTTGGTTTTATATCGTTGAATATATTTATATAGTTAGATTTATGAATGGGATAAAAAGAGAAACTATGTGTCTTTTAAAATTAAATGTGTTGCTCTGTACACATTTTACTTCTAATCTCTCTTTTTTTTAAGTGGAAGAATCTTTAAGAGGAAAATAGTGTTAAACATTATTTTGCCTTCTTAGCTAAAAATAATAAGTTCTCTGAGCTTAAGTTTCGAACAGACAGTAACGGTAATAAAACTAATTTAAAAGAGTATATGTACACATATATATAATTTCCTTTTTCATAGAGAAATATGAATAACTGATAATCTCCATAAAATTAAAAGTGGCACATTTATAAACCAAAATTGTCGTTCAGTACAATTAAAATGTCATATAATTTGAGAATAGGATGTTGTGACCTTTAAAAATTTTTTATTAAGCTCTAATATTTCTTGGATGGAAATACTGTATTCATTTATTAAAGCCTATATTATAAAACAGAATATTGTTATATGATAAGAGTTGCGCTCAACACAAATTGAAGATAATCAATTAACGATAATGCTTTAAAGAAACTATTTGAAATATAATTTAATCATAATTCTCAATAAAAAAATAATTATGATTTAAATACATATATTTATTAAGCGATTTTCATTGTTTTTCATATTATATAAAATAACATACATAGCAACCATTTGTTGCGTAAAATTTAAATAATTCTCCTATTAGATTATTTAACGTCGGTGTTATCTGTCGAAAATCAATATTTTTTGAATAATAATAATCAAATAAAATTATTTACAAATCACAAGTTTTTATCAAAATCAAAATAAAAAGTTGGCCTCTCTAACTACACTAACCGGCAATGCATGCTTGGCGACTATAAATTAAATTATACTTACCGTTTCTCTAGTTAAATGTTACACAATCATCTGAAATACAGTTCATAATTCTGCATGCGTATCATCACAATTATTAGTTAAATATTTTGAGGTATATAATGTGCATTTGAAAGGAGATATTAATCACCTTGAATGACACACAAACGTCTGGTTTGCATTTTGATGTATTCCTCGGTACTAATACATGAGAGAACACATTTATATAAAGTAGCATTGCATTAAATCCATTAAGTTTTATCTTACTTCTTTTATTCTCGTTTACAACAAAATTAAACGAATTTAATATTTAAAGTGTGTAGATTTCGTTATAGTCTGTTATTGTATGTAATACTATTATTTTCGTTGTATGCTATGTTTATTTTTTATTTTTCAACAATTTTTAATATATATATATATATATATATATATATGTGTGTGTGTGTGTGTATATATATATATATATATATATATATATATGAGGGAAAAGGCACACTTATGTGCAAAAATAAATCATATATATTACTTATTTTAACTGCATCCGTCATAGCTTAAACATTGAGTAACGGTAATTTTGATATTAACAAATAAATAAATAAATAGTATCATGTAAAATTGCGTTATTAATTAAATTTTAAATATACTTTTTTAGACTTGAACTAGACATAAAACATATTTGTGTAATATATTAAAGTTACAAAAGTGAAATATTTTCAAAAGACAACAAATCCAAAAATGTTTAAAAACAATTTAATACAGGAAATAATTATGAATCTTTACGAACCTATAATAAATCTCTTGTTTTGCTAAAATACAGCCGTAATTTTGTTATATGAAATATATAGGAAGATGTTTAAAATTTGAAGTGCGCTACTTGTGCAACAGAAAATTCATTTAAAAGAACAACATAAATAATATATGCTCAAATACTATTACAACATTTGTGTTTATGTTGTTAATTGTACAGCCTGTCAAAGAGAGACAGGGGGGAGAGAGAGAGGGGAGAGGAAATGAGAGAAGGAGAGAAGGAGAAGGAGAAGGACAGAGAGAGAGAGAGAGAACATCACAACTGTTTCATCAGAATATTATTGCAGAGAAACACAGAATGTGCCATTCGTCAGGACTAGTCTAATTCATTCTAAATTGAATTTTAAACAACCTTTGACTTCTGTTATTATAATTTCTGAAATAACCATTATTTAGGATTATGCAGAGCTTTTCAAGCAAAATAGAAATTAAATTACATAAAAATTGTATAGATGAGATTGTTGCATTGCGTAGATGTTGTATCACTTTTTGTTGAGAAGACGAATATTGGACGTCCTAGTACATAAGCATTATTTACATAAAATTTAAATCTATGTACCCACCTTAATTGTTTTACATATGTGCTAGAATACATTATCTCATTTGACAATTTTAACAGATATTTAGTAGATTTATTTGGTAAAAGTTTGTTACTACACAACAATTCATGAATTTTATCAAATACACTTAGGTAAATCTACTTACTGCACAGTGTTTTTCGTATTAGGCAATACTGAAATTGAAATGTCGATACTCTCAAAAAAAGAAAAAAGTATTTAAAAAAGCATTATTAATATTCATAATGTGATCAACATATATGTACATATACAGGGTAATTGAAAAGCCAACGTACATAAGTTTAGTGGAGGTAGGACATATCATATGGCTTGAAAATTGTAGGACATATGGATGGAAACATCATTTTAACCCATTATGAACTGGATGTTTCTGGTAAATTTTTAGCAGTAAAAACTATATATGGACGTGGCTTTTGTAAACCGTATAGATAATGATTTATTGTAATAAATATTCGTATATCATCTCCTTTTATGTATACCTTCTAACGGCTGGTTACGGATTGTTTATTGCCTGCCAAATTAAGTAGTGTGAAATATTTATATGGCTTAAATGAATGCAAGTTCCAAAAAACTAAACTTCCTTTATTGTAAGTTTTGCGGGAGTGAATACTAAGGCTTTCAAACATTTGGACTCTAGAACATATATTTAGCTAGAGAGCGCATCCTTCATCGAATAATGCAACCAACATAAACAACAACAACAAAAAAGTCGTTTTAATTTTCTGTCACGCCCTTGAACTCACTTTTAGATAAGGGCTGTCAAGATTTTTCGCTATCATCCAATTGTCGACTGATCTAATAGTCTTTTTCGTCATGTGACTGATGAAAAACGTTATCATTCTTCGTTGCTTCTTGAAAAAAAACTTTAGTGTTGAGCGCTTTTTCGATTCATATATATGTTCTAGGCTATAGAATTAATTAAATTAAATATATTTTAATTCTTAAGAGACTATAATGTAATGAACTCACTAGGCATGGACTTACTTAGCAATATTATCATAATTCTCCATCGCTGAAACACATCACGAAAGTTACAAAAACTGAACAACTTAAAAAAATACCCGCAAAACAAGAACTTCTTTAATTCGTAAGTTTCCTTTTAAAGAAAATAGAGAACTATTCACTTTATTTACTATAAAATTATCATTCTAAAAATATGTATATTCAACAGAACACGAAAAACTTCACGACTTCTCTCAAATTCATTCTACATCTCCAATGGAACTGGCAAATTACCTTCGAATAACTTGAAATTTCCTTTTACACCAGCTCAACACTTTTATGCTCAACCTACCACTTTCATGTAGACCCGCCCTATCTAACACTATGTCCAGTTGTTGACTTTCAATCTTCCACCCCAACACTTCTATGCAGCACAGGGCTGCTACTGGAGACTTTTTATTATTATCTTCGCACCACTATTTCCATAACAAATAATTCATAATAAAACTATGTAGTCAAAGTGCAGATTTGTGTGAGAATATATGTTATAAATTTTACTTTATTTATTTATTTATTTATTTATTTGGAAATAGTGTTAAGAAAATACTATAAATATTTCACCTGGGTCAGCCCTGATGCACAACGCGACTATCACCATGTAACGCTGGATCGGACTAGTGAGTTTGGTTCTTCCAATCTACAAATCTTAGACATCTAGATGCAATTTCGAGCACCTGAAACCTAAAGAGAATGTGTGGGATCCCACAAGTTATAAACTTAACATCTAAAAACGTTTAGTTAAAAGTGCGGTAAAAAAAAACCAAGCTAATTTGAGTTTTTTTTTTTTTTTTGTAAAATTTAACTAAAAGCATCCTTTGCTTAAAGTATTAAAATGATGTTTGGAATTCGTTGATAAAATGTAAAGAATATTAACATTTAGCAAAAGCTGAAATTAAACGTTTTATGTTGTAATAGTATGAAAAATGCTGTGACTCCATAACGCTATAAATTTATTAATTTACTTAATTAAGTGTATTTCGGTATTAAGTGTAAATTCAGTGTTTATGGTAATTATAGATAATAAATGTTTCTCCTGTATTTCAATAGATGTCATTGAGATAATATTTCTAAAATAATAACAACAGTAATGAAATATAATACAAATAAATAAATAGTATAAAAATAGTATATTTAAAAAAGAAAGAAAATAAATAAATAAATAAGGAAAAATAAAGAAGAAAAATAAATAATAAATAAATAAATTCTATAGAAGCGCATGTACAAACTGAAGCAATAAAAATATATAAAACGGTTAAAACATATAAATATTTTGTACACACACTTATAATCCAATAAACTGTTTTTACGTCACAAAATTCCACTAAGAGGCTAAAATGTGAGACAAATAGTATGATGACAAATTATAATTACTAATTATAATATATTCAAGATCATGTTTCATATATTATTAAATTTTAACCGACAACAGTTTTTTTCGAGTGGGAGTTCGTTTTAAAATCACTTTAAAGGAATTATTATTAACATAATTTAATACATTTTAACATTTGTAGATTTTAATTCATTAGACCACTGGTGTGGAGCACAAAAAATAAATAAATAAATAAATAAATAAAAATTGTAATTTTGAAATTTGAAGCACACATAATTATGTACGTTCATATATTACAAGATTTACAGAAAAGTCTTAAAGCGTCTTATTCTAAGTTATTGTAGTAGCAGATATATTTTTATCTGTATGCCTGCTATCGCTGTAAAAATTGTTTCGATTCATTTCATGTTGAATGGTGTAAGAAGGTGGTAGAGGTAGCAGTTTTTATATTATCTTAATACAAACTCGTGTAAAATTCTTATGCAATTTCCAGCCGGTGCCATATTTTAATAAGTTCATACTATTTAATAACGAAGAAAATATGTATTTGTAATTTTTTTCTTGTTTGTTTGTTTATTTTTGGCATGTAATTGTATTATATAAATAAGATTTTTCTTTTAAATACATGAACTTTTTTTTCGTTGAGTTAGGGATTTTTACACCAATATTGGTGATAGATTTTGTAAGTATTTTTCCAATAATAAGCGATTAAATAATTGGAACTAAATTTCTTTGCTGTCGAATCGAAGCCATGATAAAGCTCAGCATTACTAGTTTATATAGTTGTTTTCGTTGTTCTTGTTCTTTTTTTAAATTTATATTTATTTATTTATTTTTATTGACATCATACTGGAAAGTTTGTAAATACTATAATACAAATTCGAAGACAAAACGGAAAATATTAAAATATGGAGGATATTTAAATGTTGGAGGAAAAAAAAAAATATATATATATATATATATCTTTTACTAACAAAATCCTGCCGATATAAGGCGCAATTGATCTATTTAATAGATGTAAAAACAATTCCTTAAATACATAAGAAAAGGAAGTTCAGTATGTAGTTGTCAATGTACTATTACGGATTAGACAATGTTATTAAAATGGGAGTTTAATTATTAATTAATTAATTTTAAAATGTGATCTGTGATCAGATGCGAAATCACTGTTGAAAAGTCATTAAAATCGATAACTGAATCTAAGAGCGATTTTGAAATAATTAAGTAAGAGTTCTTTTAGAAGTACTTATAATTTTAATAGAATTTAACGCAAATATTTAATCTGGTTTTCCAATTTTTTCGCTATAAACAGATACATTGTCAAGCATAAGGTGAAACATAATAGTATAGCTGACACAATTACAGTTTGAATAACAAAATTTCCAAAATTTTTGAGTGTCAAGATCCATTTTTGTTTTTATTCACACTGTCAATTTCAGAGAGAAAAGCAATAAATGTTTTTGTTCTCGTGATAATATACGTATGTATCTATACAAACAGTGAAACACAATCAAAAACAGCTTTTAAGACAGAAAAAAGAACGTATGCAGATTGTAATCGTTTTTGAAGGAAGACACGTGAAATTCTTTTGAAATATGTAGCCAACATTTTTAGGGCAAATGAGTAGATTTTTACAACAGCTGAGCAATTTAAAATAAAGCAATAAATAGAAATGATACATGCTTTTAAAGAAAAATATGCAGTGTAAGTAAATAATATGTTCCTCTTAATTACAACATAATCCATTTGCTAGTTTCTCTCTATCTATATATCTATCTATCTATATATTAATAGGCAAGCATAAAATTTGTAGTCCCTTTTTAACATATTAATTATGGGAGTAGAGGGTTGAAAATGGTATGATTCGAAAGGTATGGTTAGCCGGAAGGTGCGAATACAAATATTATTTTCTTACGATGTCAAGAAGGTATTTAAAAATACTTTTATTTTTTTATGCATTTTCCCCCATTTTTCCCTTTCATACACGTATTCCTTTACATTAAAAAATACCTAAAAGGGGAAAGTTGTTAAATTTGGCAATTTCATAAAACTCCAATAAAACCATAGACACAGTAATTTGTATAGCATCCTTATACGCAAGCGAAGTGAGGACGTCACTGGCCGTCCGTGGAACCACAAAAAAGATTTCCTAAGGATTTGATTTATGAGAAATCATTTTTTTATTTTCTAATTTATTTATGATCTAATTTCTTTCTTTTTTGTTTTATGATTTATGTCAGCTGTAATTTAAAGACATATTAGCCGTACGATAAATTTCATGTTTGTGTATTAATATGTAAATAATATATATTATTTAATTTTTGAAACTTCAAATGTTCTTTGTTATTTGTCTTTTGGCAACAAAAAGTGACTTTATTTATTTATTTAAATATTTGGTGATATTTGGTTCTTTTTATCGTTTGACTGACAAAAAATTGTCTATAAAATGCTCATTTAAATCCAAATGTTCTTTATTATTTGTCTTTAGGCAACAAAAAGTGGGTTTATTTATTTATTTAAATATTTGGTTCTTTTGTCGTTTGACTGACAAAAACTTGACTATTAAAATGCCTAAACGAAAACCTTGAAAGGGTTGGTATTTTATTGAAAGAAGCAGTTTTTACACACGGTTAATTTTATGTTGCAGCAAGTCGGGTCCGTTCTTTCAATAGCTTAAAATTTTATATTTCAGAACACAGTGGGCAAGGTCATTTAGCTAATGACGAAAGAGTTTTTACAAAAAACATTGTTTACAGAGAAATTTTAAATTTCTAAATTTATTTATTTAGTGCTAACTTAAAAGAATTCTGAGATTTGAATAAATTTGTGGTCGAATTTCGACCACTGGGCGATACTAGTATATATAAATATACATATATATAGTGTAACTGATCTTTCACTTCTCTTTTTCGTGTCAGTTTAATCATTCAATTCAGGTTTAAGACAGCTTTAAACAATTCTATGATAAATGTTTATTGCTAAATATTGACAATACATCAAAATTTAAACATGTAATACATCTTTTTTCCGTTTTTTGATGCATGCTAAATTACAAACAAATTCTATAAATTATTTTATATACATATACTTTACGCAGTTAAAAGAAATATTTTTTGATAATCAAATTCTATGGTATAATATTTTTTCAATATGTATAACTTTTAAAAAAACACTTTCGATGTTTTATTTCTATTTAACTTGCAAAATTATATTATATTTTAAACTAATTTTCTTCTTAAACAAAGTTAAAATAAAAACATTACTTATTTTTTTTATATATACAGGTAGCTATGTTTTTTATCGTAGTTTCAGTATCTCAAATATATATATATATATATATATATATATATATATATATATATATATATATATATATATATATTTGTGTGTGTGTAGGTATGTATGTATATACAGGGTATGTATATGCAGAACTATTGAATGAATTGATAGAATTGAACTCGGTTTGTGAAAAAATCATTCTCGTAAAGGGGATTTTTTTTTTTTCAGATAAAGGTAAAAAAAAAAAAAAAAAACATAGTTAATTTGTTTGTCGACGATAGTTAGAAAAATAGTTGATATTTTGTGACTCCCCATAGAATCAACACGGTGGTATTGAGTCAGTGAATCAGTGAGTTTACTCTTGTATATATATATATAGATATATAGATAATCTATATATTAACAGGTAAACATGAAATTTGTGGAACTCTTTAACGTATTAATTATGTAAACTTACTCTGGTATATACAAGTATATATATTTATATTACATCTTGAATTACAAGTATATATGTATATATATTTAGATAAGAAAGTAACTAAATAATTTCTGCAATAAATACAAAGAATTACATTATATATATCGGTATTCTGTCATTCAAATTGGATTTTTTGTTTCATTTAAATGATTTTATGATATATTTATTTTATCATTCAAATCCATTATATATATATATATATATATATATATATATATGGACATATTTTTATGAGAAACCCTCTAACATACATTGATGTTTTTCAAATTGATCTGTTCATTGCCTCCAAAACAACGATAAAGGCTGTAGCAGGAATCAAATTCGACAAAACCTTTTTAATATATTTATTATATTTGTTATTATTGTTGTGGTATTGAACTAGGTTTGAAAATAAATTTTATTTTTATTTCTACAATATATTTCTTTTCCTTTTATTATGTAACTAACTGGAATTTGTTTACATTTCCTAAATGAAACCACATTTACTTTTTTTTTTCGGTACACCATTTCAATATGATATTTATAAAAAAGTCTTTACGCATTTGCGATTTTTTTGTAATCTTTTGTAACTATATAGGAAAATATTTTAATACTTATCATTTTTGTTTAAACACATTAAAAATGTCAACTTTTTAGGGTAAGTTTTTCGAGGAATGCAATAGTGATATGAAAAGGGGAAAGATTAAAATAAATTAAAAATAAATAATAATTTATTCATTTGTTGTTTGTTTAATAAATATATATATATTGGAGCAACCACTAATTCTCTATGCTTAATATAATAGCAAATTTATGTAGCCTTTTTTTTTAATTAACCAAATCATCATTATTTTTTCTAGTTTTTTATTAGTTATGTCATTTTTACTTTCAAATTGCTGACAATTGCCTAAAAGCTGCTCAATTGTATGACTTTCGCAATGAAATGAAATTAAAATATATATATACCCTAATTTGTTATTTGCTATTGATCATTTCTGAATTTTGAACACTTTTTGTTAATGTAAAACAGCTCTTTAACAATTGAAAATCCATATATATTAATTGTTTTACTAGACTTTGAAAGATCTTTTGAACTTTAGATAAATAACTGTTTGCGTTGAAAATTTTGCAGGCTTTAATTAATTCTTGACAATTCCTTTCAAACATTATGTAGATTTAATTTTATATTTAACATTCTTCGTACAGATATGCTTTTTTTCACGAGCTTTTCCACCAGTATTTTTAGACAAAATAATTTGTGTTAAGTTTTAAGACCTTCTATATAACAAAAGTTGCTGTATAATATTAGTGGTGAAAGAAGTCAAGGAAATTCAAAGTTAGCACGAACCTTGTTTGCAATAGCTTCAGAAATTTAAAAAATATGACAAATTATTATATGATTAGCGAAGAATTTAACATACATCTTCGAATTATCTGCAGAATTTTTCAAATCAGTTTGAATCATATGTACAGGGTTGTTATAATTAAAGTGACTCTATTCAGATCATTCTTGAACCCGTTCTTCCTATCAGATTTTCTTGAAATTTGGTATATACTGTATACGGACAACGATGAAAAGATTTCTTCAATAAAAAATTGTTCAAATTTTGACCACAAGATGGAACTTTTCATAAATTTCTTATGGAAATTAGTCAAATCTGGAAGAGAGCCATAAAATCCTTCTACGTGCCTTCGTCATCGTAAATCATGGCCTTAAAAGAAAAAGATCGAGAGTTAATGGTAAAAGTGTTTTATCAGAATGGCAGCAATAGCTCAGCTGCACTGAGTGAATACCGTAATTTAAAGGGATTGCAAAAAAAAAAAAAAAAAAAAACCATGAAATATATTGCAATCGATAAAGATTTTAATTTTTTCAGGGAGAAATGTCAATTAAACTACATTTATAATCATGGGTTTAGAAATTACTTTATTTTAAAAGGAGGACACTGCGTTTCTTATTAAAGACACTAAAAATATATTATAAAAAAAGTTTTGATTTACGAAGAAAAATCACAATTTCTATTTTATTTATTAAGTGAGTTAATGTTATCTTTTATTCTTTTGTCGAAGAAAAGTTTGAAGAAGATGATTAGAAAATTTGAAGAGACTGGAGATTTGGGTGAGGTGCCAGGAAGAGGGCTGAAACCGGCTATGAATGAAACTGTCGAAGTTACTACTGTGGTTGAAAGAGCTTCCAGTTCCCGCTATTCTTCAGTAAGTTCTCGATCAGAGAGTCGGTGGTATCTTGATCGACTGCAAGAAAAATTCTGCGATGCATTTTAAATGGTGCCCGTTTAAGATCCAAATGCTGCAAATGCTGCAACTGTAAGAACACCAAATACGCTGAGAATTTGCTCGCTGATTTTGACAAGAATGGGTGTTGATGGCACGTGGCTTTGGGAAATTCTATGGTCAGAAGAGGCGCACTTTTCTATAGAGGGAGCTGTGAATAATCAAAATTATCCAAATGTGCTTCCCCTCCTAATGTCCTGTACCAGAAACCACTGCATTCTGATTGCTTGACTGCATGCTATGGATTTAATGCAAATGTTATCCTCGAACCGTTTCTTTTTTCGTTTTCTTCTTTTTTTTTCAACCCTCACTCCTGAAGGCCTTAAAACACTCTCTTTACGCGTGTACGGTACAGTGAGCTTTTTTCGGTAGCAAGTTATTCCTGCTTTACAGCGGCGATAGTGTTTGCAGACCACTGTCTACAAGATGGAGCAACTCTCCACATTGTGTGCCAAGTCAAAAAACTTCTTCGTGCTAACTTTGGCAAGAATCTTGCAATATTCAGAGGCACCCTGATTTAGGGATGCTTTTTTTTTACCGTTTTGAACAGAGCCATTTCGCATCCCTATAGGTGTCAATAGCGAGACAATCATTTCATCCCCGTAGGGTGCCATGTATCACTTGTAGTTTGAACAGTGTATAGGATATTTTAATTTAAAAATGGTAAGTTATTGGAAGGGCATTAAAGATTTTACCTGAGTAAATTTATCTAGCTTCTAATATCCTTATAATAACAATACATATTTTTTACATTTAAATATATGCATTTACTATACATGCTATATACTTTTACTATACATGCAAATACATTTAAGTACTCCGTACAAATTTTATGTTTTAAACGTTTAGAGATTTTTATTTGTTATATTTTAACAAAGGTTTAACATTTATTAAATTAAAAGCAATTTAAGTTTAGAATATGTAAATAAATCTTCAAAATATTTCCCTTTTAAAGTGTGCACCTTTCACACAAAGCAAACTATTTTTTTTTTTTTATATAACTAATACATAAAGAATACCTTTCTCGAAATATAAATTTCTCTTAATATATGCGATACATCATATCCGATTCACGGCCCTTTTTATGGACTTATCAATTTCTTCAATATTCCGCCTCGAAGCACTTAATGCCAAAGATCATCCATCAATTCTTTGGAGGATATAATTCCAGACTAAATTTTTCCTCTATCTACTGAATGCATTCAAGTTTGCATAATGGAATTAATAATAACTTTCAGGTAGTCTTTTTTTTAAACATGTAAATTATGGTACAGCTATTTAAAAATATTTTTCCAAAAACAAACTATAAAAATGTCACAATATACATCTTAATATATATATATATATATATATATATATACATATACTTCTTTAGTTTAGCTATTTTTAAACTTGAAACATAATTTCATAATTGTAAAAAACGTTCCTTTGTATTTAAATTATATATATATATATATATATATATATATACAATAATGATTATTATTATTAACTTCAGTCGGACAAATAAAAAAATAATAATATTATTATTAATATTGATTTACAAAAAATTAATTTTCCGATTTTGTTGTTTTAAAAAAATGCACTATTTTGCTATTAATGTCTGAATATTTTCGATTTTAGACATTTTCAGATATATCTAGAGAAATACTTAATAATTTTTCAGAAACTTCCCATGTGCAAAGATAATGTTATACATCAAATATTCTACAAAATCATGCCCGAAGGCCTGAAGAGGACCGATGAATATTGAAAGAAAAAAATGTTTGAAATAAGGTTGTAACATATAAATGCTTAAAATGGATTTTAGAAGATAATAATAATGTTCCCTCTAGTTATATCTACATATTTTGTATTATAAATAAAGCGTTTTTTAATGTTTGTTGTTAGTTTTTAAAATATTAAAACCAAAGCGATTTGAATATTAGAAAACGTGACATAAGGCGATCCAGAAAACATATTAAGATTAGGATAAAATGCAATCTAAATACATCATGAAATACGAACATTTTTTTCTTTTATTAAATAATCTTATACAACATATATAGAAGCATTAACAAAAACAATTTTGCATAATTTTTAGTTATTAACTCTTCTAAAAAATCTCAAGGAAATACTGTGAAAATTGTGAAATGAAACTTTGATTTAAATATATTTGTACAAAACAATTCCATCGATTTGCCTTTTTTTAGAGTATCTAATATTAAAACCAATTTATCGCTGATATCAAGTCCACAGGGTCAAGTTCTCTTTCTGAATGTTAATGTTTTTCGTTGATTATTTTTACAAGAGTAGATTGGCATATCTGCCAAATAAATTTTGTGATTATTGCTCAAGCAACCACAGTTAAGTATGTAATAAAAATTTTCACAATTGATCAAATTAGGAATGCGTTTATATCCTATATAAATATTAAATTATGTTGCAATGTGTCAAGTTCTCTGAGAGCGTCATTGCATTGTTTCTAAAACGTTGCATGCTATAAACAAAAACTTCTAAAGAACTTTCATTTTTCATAACGAGAACTTTATTTTTCAAAAGTATATAAGCGCAATTTTTATAGAAATGATAATAATTAACCCTTTTTTGTATGATATAATTTTCAAGTAAAATATGAGTCTGTTTGTTTTCGGTTTTCCTTCTAAATTTTAAATCTATTATAATAAAACAACTTTTTATTTCGAAAGATTTAGTTAAAACTGGTTTACCTCATTTAAACCACCATATGAATTTAGACAACATTTTATAAAAGGCAGCACACTATTTTCATCACATTTATGTTGTATGGAATAAGAGAAAATAAAATCATTTTATTCAAGCACAAACTAAGTTTACATCTCACACTCTGAACAAACTCATGATGCACTGTGATGGCTGCATCATTGTCGATTTTTCTGTATAATCAGGCGTCCAACACTACACATATGAAAATATAATGGAATCATTTCATACCACGTTTCCTAGAAGCATCTCTCCCCTAGCACATATCTTCTTTCTCGATATCTGAGACTAAACTGGATATCTTAATCAGCTTTCTGCACTTAACATAGCCCTACAGATCAGAGTCCTCAATTACAAAGACATATCCCTTTGTTGTTTTCATGCACGATAAACGAACATAGATGTCTGGTGTATCCATTTTAAACTGTAAATGTAAGATAAAGAACACTTTAGAAAAAAATAAGTTGTCTAACATTATAAAAATACAATGAACGAAACATAATGCATGAAATATTACGCAAGAGCTACGTATGATTATTGGTCCTAATATTTGAATTTCCATGTTTTAAGTTTTGTTATTCCGAGATATTTATTAAAAATAATAAAATAAAGAAAATAAACATCATTTTTTTCTACAAGAACCACGTAATTTATTTCTTGTTTCCATCAGTTTACAAACTTCTCCAACAGGCTAAGAAGTGAAATCAATTATTTCGTGAAAATAATAAGCTTTCTATTTCTGGCCCAAAATGTAACAAAGCTTCGAATTTGCAGTTTGTACGTTTATTTGTTGTTTGGATTTTACTTAGATTATATCCAGAAAGAGGTTAAAAGATGCACCGAATTCGAAACCAATAATTCAGTTGCAGCATGTAGATTGATAATCTAGGTTTTACAATAAAATGACTGCAAAAATGTAGCCTGCATATGGTATGAAATGCACAATTAACATATTTATGTTTTCAGAAGTTAAGAAAAAAACATTAACTAAAAGGGCTATCTTCAGAGATATTAAATCTATGCGCGCAAAGCATTCTGAAAACATGCTTAATATTGTTCTAAAGTATTTCTGTGGATTTGAACATAGGATATATATTTTTTTTGGAAGAATTAATGTCTTGATTAGCACACATTTGTTTTTTTCTTTTGACGTTTTGATTATGCTTATTCATACTTTAGTTCAAAGGTTATGACCGAAATTGTAATTGATATAAAAATCGAACTTTATTGATTTCCAAACGTTTTCTCAAATTATTCTTGGCTACTATCCACAAGAAAAAAAAGTACTCGACCTATTTCTGGAAAACTTTTGACATGGATTCACAAAAGTGATATCTGCAAAATGAAATACTATTAAATGAAACATTCACAAAATTCTTTGACTTAAAATAATTGAACTTAAAGAAATGGAAAATTTTGAAATCTTGACACAATTCATGTTATAAAATAAATTTACGACCAAATTATAACTATGCAAAAAATAATTGGTTAGATTTGTGGTAAGTTTATCAACAGACATTTCCGTAATAAAAATGTTAAAATCCAGCTGTTCTATTTTAAAATTTTTATTTGAATAAAAATTCAATATATTATGCGATCCTTTAACAGAAAACATTTTTCGATGCATTTGAATGAAATCAATGTTACCACCGAATACTCCCGGCTTCAACCTAAAATAACCAATCACAGATAGAAGTTTGCAGTACTAGCGGTGGAGGTGTATAAAGTATATCGGATGAAAGCAAAAAAAACTGCAATTGTTTTCGTAATGCAGTGACTGAGTGATTTGTTCAACGTTCAAAAGTGCATGATAATTAGTTCTCCAGCCAAGGATGGAAGCATTTCCGAAACTGCTAATTTTGCAAACTGTTCGCTATAGACTGTGTCTTTTCCCATGTGTGTAAAAGTGAACCACGCATGGGAAAATGCACTGTCTAAAACATGGCAAATGTGGTGCACTACCGATCCTAGTTGACAGAGGCGAACCACATTTGTGGAGATGCATTCCGGCGAATAAACTTGCAACTGTGCTTCTTCAATGACAGTTCAGCGAACATTTCAGCGCATCAGCCTCCGAGGCAGACGTCTCGTTAAACCATCCAAGATAACTGCTGTTCATAGGTGACAAAGGCCAGAATTTGCATCGGTATATTGCAATTGGAAGTGTACATTTATAGGTGCGTTTTCAGATGATGCATATTTTATGATCTTTCGGATATATATAGACGCTGGTATAAACGGCTTAGAACGTCTGAAGGCAAACACCTTGGAACAATTGCTGGATGAAATCAAGCTATAGTAGGGAGCAATATGTTCTGGTGAATGTTTTCGAGGCAAATTTTTATATAGGTTTTTTTTTTTTTTTTTTTTTTTTTTTTTTTTCAAAAACTAATTAATATTTTTCAAAATTCATCTCTAATTCCTGTATGTGGGTTCTGTTAAATATTCAAAAAATTATTAAGTCTTTTTCCTAAATATCTGTAGCATTTTCCTGAATATCTTTATTATTTTGATTATGATTTCAAATAAAATTGCAAACTGGGAAAACGTAATTTAAATATTTTAAATCTGTAAAAAATAAAAATAAATACATAAAAAATAAATAAAAACTATACGAATTGTTTCCTAAATATATAACTTATTGAAAAATTCTAATATTATTGTATTTAGATGTAGTAACTGAAAATATAAGCTTTTATATTAAACTTTAATGGTATCAAGTTCCCATACTACATTTTTGTTATTGTTGTTGTTGTTACTTAACAAATGCCTACTTAATAACTGTAATAAAACGTCTATATGTTATATTATTTTTATATTACGATATGATGATACGAATAACAACAAAAATAAGATAAATTTTTAATCAGTTGACGTACTTCTGTCAACGAATAAAATATATATTCAGACAGAAAATTAATTATGAACAAGTTTGCTCATTTCCCTCAGGTAATTTTAAATCTCTTTAGCGAATTATTGCTATTTCTATCTCTAAGATGGATGAAATCTGGTAGATTTATTACTTAAAAAGAAACAGAAAATTATTTCGTCAAGAAAGTTCTAAGATATAGTTTTTTCTGACGATAATATTAGTGCATATGTATATATATATTGCACTTTATTTCATTGAAAATAGTATTTATTTATTCAATTATTTCCAGTCTTATTTTATTTCACTGAAAATAATGGTTTGATTGTAGAGTCGAGTTATCTTTTGTTGTATTTTGCGTAACATAGCTTGTCAAAAAATGAAACCGTGCATATTTTTAGCTCACTGTTGGGGTGGTAACTTCGGACGAATTGCGTCTGCATTCTGAGACATTTTATTTATTAACTGTTTAATTATATTTATCTTGTTCTGTAAATTCAGCATTTCTTATTATGTTGATTTCTTTAGAAATAGACCTATTGCAATCACTTCTTTTATCTATCTATCTATCTATCTATCTATGTAAAATGAAAACTTTCTCCTCACGATAACTTCTGAAATGCAGAGGCTGTTTGCACACTTTTTGAACGTTTTTGATGGAGTGTACTAAAAACATTACTCTCATATTTCGTCTTTTAAACATTCAATTTGATAGCCCTTGTCATTCTACTATCATTCATCAACAATAATTCTACAACGTAATTTCCACGGTGATAATGTTTTTTGTAATATCAGAAGAGGTATTTCGTTCCACTCCTTTTGAACGGTTTTCCAAAGTCCACAAAGCGTTGTAGGTCGGAGTTTGCATAATGCAGATTTTAAGAGCCTAAAAGAAAAAAAAATATCCATCGGTAATGCATCAGGAGATTTAGCAGGAATATCAGTGAAGTGTATGGTTTTAATTATCATTTCTTGTTCCATTTTTTCTAGAAAAGCAATTGTGGATTGTGATGTGTGCAGCTTGCTTTGTCTTGATGTAGTTCAACGGATTGATGGCATTGTGCATAAATATCAGGAATTTCATATTTGAAAATTGGAGTTAAAATATATTCTTGATAGAATTTAGAGTTGATTTTGACATTTTTGTCAACTTTTTTTACTTTTATCTCGCCTTTGTATGAAAAACCAGCGTCAATCATAAATCCTTTAGAAAAACTTTCTTTTCCCTTGTAGCACATAATGTTGCTATAGCGTTGTAAATAAGTCTGAACACTGAAAAATTATTTATAACAACGTTATAACAACGTTATGTGCTACCTGGATTGATTCTTTGAACCATGTAGCAAATTTTTTTCTACTCTTTTATAATTTTTTGTTGTTGTTGCAGTCACTCAGATAGACCAAAGATTCATCTGTTGTTACGATAATTTTCCATTTTTTTCCCTGATGAATGTTTTTCATAAGAGTTCTGCAGCGTGTTCTAGTTTAATAGATATGACGTGATAAAAGAAGATGAACATTATATTTTTTAAGATACAAATCAGAGTTAACAATTTTATTAACATTTGAAACTGAGCAGTTTAATGTTTCTGCGACATACATTTGAGTTGGAGGGTCTTTTTTCAGCATTAAAGATTTCACCTTTGCAATATTAGATCTGCGTTTTTTCTTTGAATAAGTTATAAAGTTACATGTCATATAGAGACATGTTATCCCACGTGTATTTGTAGAAAACCACAATTTATAAAAGAATCCACTGTAAAACACGTATAAAATATATTTAATTAAAATCATTAAAAAATACACATCGTGTCAAGGCCTTTCGCCCTGAACATGAGGGCATCATCAGGACATAGCCATTTTTTAACAAAAAGTACAGCAACATATACATAAGAAACCAATTTCGGTTACAGTTATTAAATATGAAATAGATGCATTAAAATTAAAACATTCCGAAGGCGAAGAGTCGAGTTTCATTTGGTTCACCATGGAGACACATTTCTGTGGAGCAGTTGAGGCCATGCATTAATCTGTGTTGAGGAACATGCTGAGGAGCTTGTATTTAAATGTTTACAAGAAAAGTTGGCTGGTTGGGTTTCACGCCACACCAGTGCTGCGCAGATGGGAAACTAGCGACACTAGGAGAAAGACTTGTTTCAGAATCGCCACTTTTAAATAACTTTTATGGAGACTTCTTTAGATAGAATAGAGACACAAAAAACTTGCAAGAACTGTAGGAAATATGCAGAAAATTTTCACTGTAAACAATCATTAGAACTAAGGAACTGTTGAAGGCAAATTATATTAGATATCTGGTTGTATTAGAAAATACCAAATTTTAGGAAGAAAAGCAGTATCTTTAAAATTGATTGAATTATATTTAATTATATTCACAGCTTCCGAAACTGTTAATTCTGAGCTAGTTGATGGAGAAGAGATGATTTCTGCTTGGTCAAAAAGCGGAACAGCTGAGGTTTCGTAAATAAAATTGACTAAGGCTGAACTTTTTTCTTCTTTTACGTTACGGATATGCTCTTGAATTCTTTTGTTTAAAATTCTTTTTGTTTGTCCAATGAAAAGAAAGTATCTTGATTGAGTTTTAGAGGAATTTTATAACCTTCCCCCCCCCCCACACACACAGTGGGTCTAGTTAAATCCCGATCATTTAAGCTTAGATGTTTAATTGTTAAAGGAGAACTAATTGAACTTCAAAAATGCGTTTTTGACGCCTCTGTTCTTAAACCAACAGTTTATCTACGATATGTGGATGATATTTTTCTGGCTTGGCCCTATTCTAAAACCTCCCTGCTTGACTTTATTGATTCCTGCAATAAACAATTCCCGTCAATTAATTTTACTTATGAATGTGAAACTAATCAAACTCTACCTTTTTTAGATCTCTCTATCCATCGCAGTAAAGATAGTTCAGTTATATGGTTTGATGTATATTATAAAAATTCTTTTGTACCCCTCCCAATTCCTGCTACTTCTGCCCATCCAACTAATTATAAATTTTCGTTTTTCAACTCTTACATTACTCGGGCTCTTAAATATACCTCATTCCAATTTAGCGAAACTAAACAATTAAACAAAATTATACAAATCGGCATTGATGCAGGCTATAAAAAAACTACTATTATCAAAATTATCAATAAAATTAAAAATAACTTTAATTCTTCTACAATAAATTCTTCTACCTTAACCCCTAAAATTAAATATAGTAATAGTCTGCCTTTCTGTTACGAATTTATTGATTTTAAACATTAGATTTTCCGTAAATTTAATATACTAATTCCTTTTAGTTCTCCTTTAACAATTAAACATCTAAGCTTAAATGATCGGGATTTAACTAGACTCACTGGGGGGGGGGGGGGGGTGTTATAAAATTCCTCTAAAACTCAATCAAGATACTTTCTTTTATATTGGACAAACAAAAAGAACTTTAAACAAAAGAATTCAAGAGCATATCCGTAACGTAAAAGAAGAAAAAAGTTCAGCCTTAGTCAATTTTATTTACGAAACCTCAGCTGCACCTCTTTTTGACCAAGCAGAAATCATCTCTTCTCCATCAACTAGCTCAGAATTAACAGTTTCGGAAGCTGTGAATATAATTAAATATATTTAGATGATTTTTTAAAACAGAAATTGAATGTTTGACACGTTTAAATATACGTATTTCGATTAGCGACTATTTTCACCACATCAAAACAAATGAAAATTAACGTGATATACAGCCGTTAATGAAATGTAAATGACATTTAAATATGTGGTTGATTAGAAACGAGATTAATTTAAAAAAACTAACTGTCCATTCACATTAGGGAAAAGCTTAAGAGTAGGAACCCGTTGACAAAATTTGAAATTTGGCACCTAAGTGGCTTGGGAGATTTTCGCAAAGGTCTTTAAACTAGTTTCACACACTCCGATGCAACTTTTAAACGCATGCGATGCAATTTTTAAATTCTTCGTTATCTGAATATTCCTTAGACCTTTGGACATGTTAGGGAAATTTTTTTTATAGCGACTTCGAAACTGGTATAACATACCTATTGCATACTTATATGAACGATATTAAAAATTCAGGAATATCAAGTATTAATTTTTGGTTTATCCTTTTTAAACTTCGTTGTTAAAATTTTGGTTACCTCTTTATGCATACATAAATAAATAAAATAAATAAATAAATAAAACCATATATATGCAGTCTTATAAATATCAATATGAAGTATTAAATAAATGATAAGTTAAAGTATGTTAGAAAAAGATTAAAAGGCTTTAAAAAACGGCAAAGTACCTATTACAAATATATGAAATTTATTAACATGAAATGTCTCCATTTAATTATTTTCCCGAAAATATTAATACAGAACGTTCATTAGAATTTGATTAACGTGCTAAATTTGTGTTTACATTTTTTAAATTGTTTTAAATATTCCCATTATAATAGTTTAGTAGAATAATATAAATCAGCACGCTTATGTTAGGTATTATCTTAGAAAAGCATTTATTATGTAGGTACAGACTTAATTTCACCATATTATAAGCAATATCCTCTTAGAGATATGGATTATTTATTGCATTGTCATAAACCTTAATCTGCACCATCTCCTGTATTACAACTACGTATAATATATATTAATAGAGTATTCAAGACAATATATATCCATGTATCGAACAAAGGAAACTGTACTGACGATAAGAACTCTTTAATTATAAGTATAAATGTATTCTTTGTTTCAGACCAATAATATTTCGAAACACTTAGATAACAATAGCTGTCTAAATAAATGGAAAAGTTACAATTACATTCAACAATCATATATTTCGATAATTTTAGAAGCATTTAAAGAATTACACGATTTAGTATTCTACAATGGTTTATCCATGTAACACGTTTTGAATTAATTGACTTAAACTTTATGTTTAAAACCGATTTAATATTTTGCTTATAAACTTTGACTGTTTATATAAAAAGAAAAAATAATAATAATTTTGAAGTTATAATATTGACATTGAAATATAATCATTTAATATATATATATTCAGATGCTTAAAAAAAGTAATCATTTTTATTTTTTTAATGATTATTTTACATAGTCATTAATTGAAAAATATTGTCCAGAAGAAAGAAAGAAAACCTTATGTTTAATATTTAGACGATTTTGTGAGCATAAACACAACATTTTTCTTGAAATGTATTCGAAAAGAAATAAAATTTCCAATGTGCTTCCATCTCTCTCTCTCTCTCTCTCTCTGCAAATGTCCGTCTCTCTCTCCTTCTCTCTCAATATATATATATATATATAGTATTCTTAATTGTAATCTTCGTATAAAACATTTAGTGTCTAAACATTTTTTTTTTAAACTTGCATTGACAAATGGATACCCCCCCCCCAAACAAACAAAAAAAAAAAAAAGTGGATTTTTATTCCATATATAATGTTTATCTGAAATCTAGAAAATAAATTTGTTGATGTTAAATGTAGTATTGTAATAAATACAGTTTGATTAACGCAATGGAACGTCACAAATAATTATATATTAGTTTTTATTTTTTTAAATACTTTTCATAATGCAATTGCAGATGGCAGCACTATTCATGTTATTTTTATAGAAATATTCCTAAACCATACTTTAGGATATTTTTTCTTAATTTAAGATTTTGGATTTTTTCATATTTGAATTGGTTTTTGAGATCTCTTAACTTATTCCATGATTCTGTGTTATTAACTGCACTTTTAACGGCTTACTGTTACTTAATTTTTATGTGTGATGTGTGATAAAGGTAAAGTTTTTAACCAGTGTTTCTTTTCATTATACGCGAAATTTATATTTTTTGTTTATTTAATTGGAAGTTTAATTATTCCAATATCTTCCATTTATGCGTAGGATTTTCTCATTTTGATGGTGAGTTAACTTTGATTTCAGTTTCTTTCTTGTTTTGTCTGGTTGAAAGTTTTTAGTCCAGCCCAAAGAAATATTTAGTTTTTTCTATCTTCGCGAGAGAAAAACATTCCTTTTGCATGTTTATATTCTACCAGGACCCTGATGAAGTTAGAATGCAAACATGTTATTATCTAAGTCCAATTTCTTTTATTTAATTTTGATTGGGCTTTTTTTTTTTTTTTTTTTTTTTCCTTTTGGTTTGACTTGGCTAATCTTTGATACTGATTATATTAATTGTTGGAATTGCTGATTATATTTTTTAATCTTTAAATAACAACTGTAAGTTCTCAATATCAATATAAGACCCTGGAAAAAAAATATATGGTCGCCAAATATATTAACAAAAAATTTATAAAACATAATTAAACACGAAAAATTTAATATCACTCTTTTCTTTCAAAGGAAATTAAAAATCAGAAACATAGGTTATGAACATATGTAAAATATAATCAAAGCATTAAATGAGAATTTAAAATCCGATGGCACTTCATCTTGGAAATAAATATAATGTCGAGGAGTTGTGAATGAAAATATAAAGTCAATATCCTAGAAATTCACTTTTTTTTTTTCAATGATTTTTATTAGTCGATCAGTCGTCATTGGACCAAGTCGAAATAAAGTTTTTATTTTGATATTTTTCCATGTATTCCTGATTGCAATGATGCGTTCGCCTTTCCCTCAATATCGTCACATGCCCTTTTACACAGATTGCGCAAGTATGCCTCAAATATACTTTCTAATGGGTTTAAACCCAGACTGCAGAATGGCCAACCAACAAACATACCTTATTTGCTTTAAACCAAAATTTTATAGAATAAGCAGCATGGAAGCTGCCATTATCCTGGCTGAAATGTCTAATCTCCTGATGTAACTACTGTGGTATTGGGAAACAAATAGCGTATCTTGATATTATTTTGCATTCATTTTGGTATAAATTACCACAATTAGTAACGTACCATTAACATCAAAAGCTACCCATACCACAACTGATCCCCCTCCATATTGTCGCAAGGAAAAGTAAGGCATTACTTTTTTTTTTAAATATCATAGCAGTATTTTTTAAAGCCATCTGTCCAATCAAAATTAATTATTTCTCATCCGAGAAAACTATATATTTCCATTTATCTCCAAGCGAAATATATATTCTAGCAAATTCTAAGCAATCTAATTTATGCTTTTTTGTTAAGTATGTCGAGGTTTTGATTTTACGAATTGCACCACAAGATGAACTTAAAACATTGCAGGTAGTTTGGCTGGTACATTGTAGGCTTAAATAGCGAAGTGTTTTAAAAGTAGAGTTTTTAATCTCACGCCCACCGGAAAAAGGTCGATTTTTGGCACCTAGAAAGTACTCATGGTCATCCTGCGAGCTTCTATTTACCATACTTTGAAGGATTTTTTTTTTAAATATTGACTACCATTTTGGACCTACCATAGACATGCATACTTGCCAACCATCTCATTATGAACCGTACAATTTTTAGTACCCGCCTTTTTTTTGTACTAATAATTTTTTAGAGTAATTTTAGCGTTATTTAATCGTAACAACATTTGGAGAGAATTACTCTAAAAATATAGTGGTGTGAGAAAAGGGGCGTTTTTTCAGGGGGCGTTAACAATTGTACGGTTATTAATAAGATGGTTGGCAAGTATGGACATGGAAACAGCTGCACCATTAATTTTACTCATTTTCATTTGAAGGATTTTCCCGTGATCTACGTAGGGCAATTGTTTCTGCCTTGGCATCGCTGTCGACAGCACAGAGAAAAATTAAAGTTAGATTGCCTTTTATATTTCGTGCTTTCTCAGCCCGCAGAAAATTTGCATAACCTCCAAAAAATCGACGAACTTATACTTTTTTCCATCAGCAAATAAGAGTAGTAACTAATATGGTAATTAATTCGATTAATTTAAATTAGATTTTAATTAATGTGTACTATAATTAAGAAATCATTTACATGCTTTGAATTTTTGTTACATACCTATCTGACAAATTTGCATAAATCCTAGTTTAACTGTCTATTTAATGGACCTTATATTTTTTTTTCCAGGGCCTTATATATATATATATATATATATATATATATATATACATATATATACACACACACATATATATACACACACATATATATATATATATATATACACACATATATATATATATCCGAAAGAAAATCGCCAAAATATTAAACATTAGGATTTTATACTTTCTACTGACCACTAGCTTTAAATTAATGACTTTGTATAATAATCATACACTAAATCAATATTCGTGCAAATGAAACCAAAAATTGTTTTTCACATAATACTATTCAATATTTCCATATATTTTCCATACATTTTCCTATATTCCAAATTTTTCCATATTTGTAATTTTTGGCATAATAGTACTGGCATTAAAAAAAATAAAATAAAATAAAATAAAAACCTAAATATACAAATTTCTAAAAATGAAATTTTTCTTTCTTTCTTTTTTCTTTTTCTTTTTTTCTTTTTTTTTTTTTTTTTTTTTTTGCATATGCAAAACACTTTTAAAACGCTTGTATACAGTGCGTTGCATGAATATAAACGCACCTTTTCCAATAACCAGAAATAGAATTTTTAAAATTTTAAAAGAAGGAATGTGATTTACAGTTATTGCATATGACTAACAACTAAATAAGGTGCTTTGAGCACATATGTTTTGGCGCATGCAAGCTTATGTAAATGAGTGTTTAAGCATTTTCTTATTTTCCACTGTTTTTCGTTTGTTGCGTGAAATTAAACGCACTCTGTATTTTGCGCTTAGAATTTAACAGAGCCATCGGAATTAAATTAAAACACAGATAGTCGTATTGCTAAAGTTCTCTAAAAACAGTTTTAATGTTTGAGTGCAAAATTTACGGAGTTTGTTCAGAATGGCAAGAGGGAAAACTTTGACAGTAGACGAGAGGATAAAATCGACTTTATGCGTGGTAAAGGCTTTAGAAATCGTGAAATTGTGTGCCGAATCGGAAATAGTGAGGGTGTTGTATGAAATTATATAAAGAAAGGAGCAAATTATGGGAAAAAAGCGTATAAGAAGCGAACAGGAAAGCTCATCAGTTACGATAAACGTCGAATATGCAACGCTGCAAAGAATAAGAATATTTCCTGTGCGAAAATAAAGGCTCAATACAAGCTGGGTATCTGGGTGTTCATCGGACAACCATATGGAGAACTACCAAAGCTGCAACATTCATTACATTTACGAAAATAAAGGCGAAACCCCCCTCACTCAAAAGCACAAATATCTGTGGTTGGAATGGGCAAGAAAATGGATTCTAGATCGACTAAATTGGGAAAAAGTCATATTCTCAAATGAAAAATAAATCTAATCTCGATGGCCCGGACAGATTTCATAGCTACTGACACGATTTGAGAAACGAAGAAGTGTACTGTTCAAAACGTCAATCTGGAGGTGGGTGTGTCATGGTGTGGGCAGCCATAAGTTTTAAAGGGACTTTCGAATTAGAGTTCGTGGAGAACTCTATGAACTCTGTAGATTATATCCAGATGCTCACAAGGAACCTCCGCCGTCAAGCAGTCAAGAAATTATATTTTTCAGAAAGATTGTGCATCTGTACATACAGCACATATCGTGAAAAAATGGTTCTGTGACGATAAAATTAAAGTTCTGGATTGGTCCTCAAAAAGCTCCGATTTAAACATAATGGAGAACGTATGAGATATTCTGGTTCACCGTGTTTACGTTAACGGAAGGCAGTTTAACACGACAGATAAACTAAAATCGGCCATTTTATTAGCTTGGAAGACAATCAGCTTGGATGGCCTCCTGCCACTACATCAGACAATTCCAAGGCGTTTACTGACTGTTCTAGAAGCCCATAATGGCTTTACAAAGTATTAGATATAGTATTTGTCACTCAGTTATTTATTTTTTACATGTGCGTTTAAATTCATGAAACATGTATTTTTGTCATAAATTCAATAAAATTATTTTCTAAAAAATCATATTGGTCTTTCACTGTTTTGACTCGTATTTTCATTTCTTGAATCATACACATACAGTTCGCATCAAGTGTCACCTATTCATATTTTTTTATTATACTTCTGTACCATTCTAATTCTTAAAGCTAAGGTGCGTTTATATTCATGCAACGCACTGTATATACGTATTCAATGACTATTGTCTATAACGTTTATAACGTAAGTGTACAGAAATTATATAAAAACTTCATTGTGGTAGAATATGTCCCCCTTGGTTTTCGTGTAACCTTCTATTAAAAAATGTTAAACGTAGTATTGATTTATAGAATATGATATCCTCATTTTAGATTCAAGAGAAAACAATTTTTTTTAACTATTAGAGAAGGACTGATAATTTTTTCAGAAAGCTTCTGTAACAAAAAAAAAAAAAAAAAAGAAAGAAAAAAAGAAAAGAAAAAAAGAAAGAAAAAAAAAAGAAAGAAACACTATAGGAAAAAAAACCCATTAAATCTATCATTCTTGTATCATAAGACAATTACAGAATATTTGTTCTTGCACTAGTTATACAAAAGTAGTTTTTTTTTATAATCTAAACAAACACATTTAATTGTTCCTGAAATTAGTTTTTATAACACTGTATCATTTATGCGTGGACAATTATAGTAAAAAAAAAAAAAAAAGTAATAAAACTTTTTTTTTTTTTTTTTTTTTTTTTTTAAGGAGATAACATTCATAAGAAAAAAAAAAATGATTTATTTTAGTATATTTGATTATATATATATTGAATATTTTTTCTATGTTTATAAAAAAATTTCGATAGATATTTATTTGTATAAATATATATGAATTTACATAAATGATAGAAAATATAAATGATATTTAAAGTCCTGTTTCCAGTAACATACAAAGAAAGAATGGTGTTAAATGGATTATGATTTTTTACATTCTAGTGAATATTGCTTATATTCTAGTGAATATAACTCGTGAATATTGCGAAGAATGTGTAAGTGCAAATATGTGATAACAGTGATTTATTAAGGATTACAAAAAATAAATAAATAAATAAATAAATAAATAAAATAAAAAAAAATTGTAATCTGTTAAAATCTTGAATTGAAATTGAAGCGAAAAATCTTCATTAATACGTCTGAGTTGAGATTTATCAGTTTAATCACAATTTTTCTGACCTCACTCCCTAAAAATTCTAAAGTGAGAATCGTTCTCTTTTTAAAAATTATTACTGTTCTGACATCAGTATACGGGAAAAGACAATAATTTTTCTTACGAAAGCGTGACATTTTCTACTTTTTACTTAAAAGAGATGTTACAAAAAGTGAAGCATAAATTTTTGATTATAAATAGCAAAATTCACCTTTCTGTAGAGTGAAACATACTGGTGGCGCCATCTTTTAACGATGTTTTGAAGAATCAGGAAGTACGATTTAATATATATATATATATATATTTGCTTAACAGAATTTATTTAATGAATAATTGATGAGTATTTGTGAACTTTTGATGGATAGAAATGTAAAATATCTAATTTAAAGTGCATTCTTCTTTTTTTCTTCATTATTATTATTATTATTATTATTATTATTATTATTACAGTCTTTCTTTTGTACATTTAACAAAATGTCATTTTTCGAAGCGTTATTATTTGAAAAAAAAGAAAGAAAAGAAATAAAGAAAAATCGTAACAAAAATAATTTCTATTTAGAAGTAAAGTTAAATATAAAGAAAATGAACAATAACAAGGTAATATTTAATGAATACCGCTTAGGAAATTATATTTTACTACTAACCAATATTTTATTAAGATTTTTTTATTTATTTTTTATTATATTTATTGAAACGTAATAAATGTGCTCCCCGGAGATAAATTACACCATGTCTAAAAATGTAATTTTTCAGAGACCAACATTTTTCATTTCATTTTATTTTTACTTTTTTCTATGTTTCTTCTCAACTATCAGTAATAACTTTATGATACTTTAACACAGTTATAATAATATAATGTACTAAAGGGAAATATTTTTTTTAATATTACATTTTGGTGCTAACTGTTTTCATTAAAAAAAAAAAAAAAAAAAACATACGTTCTTTACCTTCGTGTACAGATATGTAAAGTAAAACTTTCAAGTTCTTAGTATCAATTCTTTGGGAATAAATAAAATCACTTACAAAAAACATAAGATTAGCGATACGGAGACTCATTTTGTAATAAATAGTTATTCATAAAATTCTGTAGTTTTCTAATTAATGATTTATATATATATACATATATACATTAAACGCGTTTACGTAAGTAATATTTTTCTCTGAGCTTGTATATTAACTAATATTTATGAAAGTGAATCTGTTTTTTAAATTTAATTTATAATTTCAAAATTCATATTATATTACAGAAGGTTCGTTCGCGTTCCATACTTTCTGTTTGGTCATAAATTTAGTAAAATTATTTCCTGTATGATTTTTTCCGTCTCTGAGATATGTCATTCCTCAGTGGCTCAGAGTAGGATGAAAGTCTTGGATGCGGAGAAACCTGGCTAAATTCTCGAAGTCCCCAATATGTTTAACCGTCTACACTTGATGTAGTTCTTTTGATTGCGCTGTAAAAAAAAAAAAAAAAAAAAAAAGTAAAAAGTACAACGAATATCTCTCATTTTGTGATGTGATAAGATCAAGCACTTGAGTTGATCAAGCAAATTTTCAAGCAGAACGTGTTGTTTTCTTAATTTCTCTATGACGTCAAAGATTCATGTGACACAGATACGTGAATGAGCTTCAAACACAAACTAAAACTTTTAAATGTTTATTACGACTTCCGCTATGATAAACGGTAAAAGAAAAAAATGGAGGACCGAAGCTGTGATTAGAATTCACATTAGGTCCAACGACAAACAAGTAAGTTATATTTGTTTTATTTTTGATTTTATTGTTTCTCTTTTTTAGGTTTATCAATATAAGTTTCAAAAGGGTCTACGTTTTATTAATGAAATCTAATTTTAATTAAAAGATCTCTCTCATGAAACTCCATTTTGAATTATGAGTAGTGAAAATTACAACACAGTAATTATTTCCTCCCGAAACAAAACTATGAAACAACGGCTTTTAGAAACTAATTTATTTTAAAAATAATTAGAATTACTATTATTTACTGGCGAAAAAAAATATGTAATAGTTTTTAACTCTGAAAAATATTATGGTATTTAAAATAAGAATATTATTTGATAAATACTTAATATGAAACTTATGTGTAAGTTAACATTGCATTACAATATTTTTTTTATTCTTTAAACTTTAAGATTACTGTTTTTTTATGCATCATGATTACATTTTTATTTTTTTAATTTTGTTCACTTATTTAGATAATTTCGATATTGTTCATTACGCAGAATGCATTGATAAAGTTTTTTTTTTAAATTTGTTTATTTCGTAAAGTTAATATGTATGCTAAAATTGTATAGATTTATGTATTCTGCAAAATATAGTTTAATACAGCATTGAAAACTGTCATTTTAATTTTCATACGTTCTAAAAAATACTAAAGTAGTTATAATTATTTGAAGTACTTATTAAATAATGCTTCTGATTTGACTAATTTAATATCTCTTTAGCGGATTAAAAATTGATAAATAATTATTTTTAAAATAGTATCAGAAATATAAGACTTTTTTTATTTATTTAAATGGTTAAACATTTTAATAAATTGCTGATAAGAAATCGTTACTGTATTACAATTCTAATATTCCTTTATAAAACAGAATTTATTGAAATTTATTATACATATTATATTTCCTATTAAAAATACATAACATCTTCAAACATCTTCAAACTTGACAGAATAAAAAAGATGAAATAAATAAAACAAATAAAAAGAAAAATAATTTTAAATGAAATAAAAGTTAAAACGTATATATAGCTTAAAATAAATAGATAAAATAAAATAAAATAAAAAAATAAAACTAATATAATCTTCCCCCCTCCCAATGAAACGAGTTGGTATAGGTGGACTCTGCTCAGTTCCCCATCATCTATATATATAAAAGAGTAAACTCACTGATTCATCACTCACTCACTCACAGACCCAACACGGCTGTGGCGATCCTATCGGAGATAGAGTCCCAATTTTTGGTGAGCAGGTTGGTTTTAGGACCCTGACGCTCACCAAGACGGGATTTTGCAAAATACCAACCCGTTCCACCCTGCAGGGAAGAGGGGGGGAGCAGAAGGCAAAAAACACCTTTATAAGCATAACTCGGCTCCAAATTACTTCGCGGTGAAGAAATTGCAGATGGGGAGACTAGACTTGAATATAAAAAAAAAAAAAAATCATTTTCTCCGAATTTGGAATTTTGGATTTTTAGGGAGGGAAGGGAGTAAAAATCGAATTTTCGGAGGCGCATAAGCAAAAACAAATTTATAAACATAACTCGGCTCCGAATTACTTCACAGTGAAGAAATTGCAGATGGGGAGACTAGACTTGAATACAAAAAAATCATTTTCTGCGATTTTGGAATTTTGGATTTTTAAGGGGGGAAGGTGGTGAAAATGATTTTCGGAGGCGCATAAGGCAAAAACACATTTATAAGTATAACTCGGCTCCAAATTACTTCACAGTGAAGAAATTGCAGATGGGGAGACTAGACTTGAATACGAAAAAATTATTTTCTGCGATTTTTGAATTTTGGATATTTAGGGAGGGAAGGGAGTAAAAATCGAATTTTCGGAGGCGCATAAGCAAAAACAAATTTATAAACATAACTCGGCTCCAAATTACTTCACAGTGAAGAAATTGCAGATGGGGAGACTAGACTTGAATACAAAAAAATCATTTTCTGCGATTTTGGAATTTTGGATTTTTAAGGGGGGAAGGTGGTGAAAATGATTTTCGGAGGTGTGGAAGGCAAAAACACCTTTATAAGCATAACTCGTATCCAAATTACTTCACGGTGAAGAAATTGCAGATGGGGAGACTAGACTTGAATACGAAAAAATCATTTTCTGCGATTTTGGAATTTTGTATTTTTAAGGGGGAGAGGGGGTAAAAAGGATTTTCGGGGTTAAAATCTAGCAATATATGAATTTTCGAGTAAAATTCTAGCAGTAATAACTCAAAGATATCAAAAAAAAAAAAAAAAGCTAAACGTCTTCTTGAAGGTATTTGCAAAAACTCATTTTTCATTTTTTTTCGATTTTCGATTTTGGGGGGGGGAGTTACGAAGGGGCAAATTAGACTCCCCCCACCCCCTCTTTTAGCGGTAAATTCGTCCGTGAAAATCTATAGGAGCTGAGGTAACAAATTTTAGTGTGTGTCTTCTTTACATGTGTCCAAAACCCATTGTAACGGAGTTTTGTGAAAGCCCTCCCTTTTCCCATTTGGGGGCGTGGTGGGGAATAAAAGAGTAAAATCCCTGATTCACTGACTCAAAAGCCGTGGCGATTCTATGGGAGATAGACTCGCAAATTTTGGTGAGTACTTTGGTTTTAGGACCTTGACGCTCATTAAACCGGGATTTTGCGAAATATCCCCTGCTCCCCCTGTGGGGGAAAGGCAAAAAAACCCTTATAAGCATAATTCGGCTCCAAATTGCTTCACGATGAAGAAATTGCAGAGAAAGAGACTAGACTTGAGTGCAAAAATAGCATTTTCTGCTATTTGAGTTTTGGATTTTCAAGGGGGAGGTGGGGGTCAGGGGTAAAAACGATTTTCGGAAGCAAATTAGCAAAATACGGATTTTCGAGTAAAACTCTACCAATAAGAGCCCAAATGTATAGCAAATCGCCAAGTGTCTTCTTGAGGATATTTCCAAAAACTTATTTTTGATTTTTTCCGATTTTCGATATTGGGCGGGAGTTACGAGGGGGGCAAATTCGATCCCCTCTTTTAGCGCTAAAATCGTCCGTGGAAATCTATAAGAGATGAGGTCACAAATTTTAGTGTGTGGCTTGCTTACGTGTGTCCGACACCCATTGTAACGGGATTTTGCGAAAGCCCCCTTTCCTCCCTTGGGGGTAGGGGGGGATAAATACCTTTCGAAGCATAACTTTGCTTCAAATTATCTCAGTAAGATTAAATTTTATGTGTGGGTTGTTTATGCGTTCCCAACACGCACTGAAAAGGGATTTTACAAAATTCCCCCCCCCCCTTTATGGCAGGGGGGGGGATAAACACGTTTCCAAGCTTAACTTTGCTTGAAATTATATCAGTAAGACTAATTTTACATGTGAATTGTTTATGCATTCACAACACGCATTATAAAAGGATCTTACGAAAATCCCCCCTTCCCTACTTCAAAGGCGGGGAGGGGGGCAAAAACACGTTTTAAAGAGTAACTCTGCTCCAAATTATCTAAGGAAAGCGATTATTTGATAGGTTGATTGATTATGCGTACTCAACACAAACTACAAAGGAATTATTTCGAATTCCGTGCTATCACCACCTTGAGGGATGGGGGTGATTTAAAACATGTTTCCATGCGTAACTCTGTTCCAAACTATCTTAGAATGGCAATTTTTGATGCGTAGACTGCTTATGCGTATTCAACACACACTACAAATTGATTTTGTGAAACTCCACCCTACCTCCCCTTAGCGGGCGGGGGGTGGAGATAACATGTATTCATGTGTAAATTATCTTATGAAGGAGATTTTCGATGTGAGGGTCAGTTATATGTATCTAACTCATGATATAATGTTATTTTGCAAAATCTCCCCCTCCTTTCCTTTTGGGCGGGCCGAGGGGGAGTGCCTAAAAAACACATTTTAAAACATAACCTTGCTTCAAATAATCTTAGAATCCCGATTTTTTAATATGTGGGCTAGATATATGTATGCAACATGCACTATAAAGGGATTTTGTGAAGTGTGGCGAGTGGGAAAATCGCTATCGAAGGTATCGAGAACTTTAACTTAGATTTTGACTGATTTCAATGATTTTATTATTATTATTATTATTAATGGTATGATATTTTAAAACTTCATTTCAATATAATGACAAGAGAAACGGGCAAACCCTGCTGATATATATATATATATATATCCATATATTTCTAGAACAGGGCATTCTCTTAACATAGAATTTGAAAAAAACGCTTGACACAGTGACAGAATGAAATACCCGCCTAATAGGCTATCCACCGTTCACTTCGATATATTTATCTTATTCTAATATAATAATTTATTTTATTAGGGTAAATTTCGTAGTTTAGTTTTCATGCTACTATTTCCGATGCAAGAATCCTCAAAATGCATATGTATATGAAAAATTTTCAATTTTGTTTTGTTGATACCCAGACAGCACATCGCCTCCCCAGGATATCTTCAAGATCTCTTCTGGATGAAAAGGCATCCCAGAAACGTCCTTAAGATGTACTGAGGATAAGTTAAGCCTAACTGTGCTGTTAGGGTAAAACCTTAAATAACGAATAGCTTACGAAATTTTCCTATTAGAATATTTGTAATCAGTTGTATTCATAAAAGTATCATAAATGTTATTTTGAAGTTGTCTGATATATTTATGATCCTGAAAATGGACGTTTATGCTCAATTTTGTATTCTTCTACTATTTTAAGCGGATTGTAAATTCCAAATAACTTACGAATTTCTTAAAATAAAAAATTCATACTCTATGGTATTCATGTCAGTATCCTGAATAATATTTCAAAAGTGGTCTGACACCTTTACGATGAAAATATCCCCAAAGATTGACGCATGTGTGAAATTTTGTCCTATTCTGCCATGTTAAGAAATTCGTAAATTTCAATAACTTACGAAATTTTTATATTGGAAAATTCATATTTAGTGATATTCATTCCAGTATCCTAAATAATATTTCGAAAGTAGTCTGGCATCTTTACGATGAAAATATCTCTCAAAATTAACGTTTATGTGAAATTTTGCCCTATACTGTCATGTTAAGAAATTCGTAAATTTCCAATAACTTGCGAAATTTTCAAAGTAGCATATTTATAGTTACTGATGTTCATTCCGGAATCAAAACTGATATTTTAAAACTGGTCTGACCGTTTTACAGAAAAAAAAAATTTCCATTTAATGCACGTTTAAGTGAAATTTTGTACTATACTCCCATGTTAAGAAAATCGTAAATTTCTAATAACTTCTGAAGTTTTTTAATTAGAATGTTGCGAAAGAATAGGATTCTTTGCAGTGTGATAACAAATACGTTAAAACTCTTACGATCTCTCTGCGATCATTTGTTCGTGAGATATTGTGTAAACAGACGAACAAACTAACGGACTAACACACTAACAAACAGACACCCTACAGACTGACACCATACAAATTTTGTCATTTCCGGATTCCTCACACCTGAAAACGAGTAAAAAAGTAAAAAAAAACTGAGGTCGAAAATTTTCAAGGTTACCTAAGTTCCCCATACCTATAGTATGATGGGAAACTAAAAAGCAAATACAACACCGCGTGTTGTAAAATTACAACGCCCTTTTTAAAAATTCAAGCACGTTTTTATTTATAACTAACCTTAAATTTACCGTACATGGTGCTGGCGATTTCTTTACCCGCACATTGTGATGTAATCTAGCATGATCCTTTTTTACAGTGTGACAAAAGGACATTAGTCATATAGTCATAGAACCATTTTTCTTTCTGATGAAGGACAGTATAAAAAAATGTGAAATTATTTGAAATATTCCCAGTCTTAATGGAGAGTGAATAAGTCACTTTTTTAAAAAGTGACTTTTCATCATTTAGGGGAAAGTTGTCCAAAACGGGGACGTTAACATATCTCTGTCTGCAAAAAAAAAATCTATAAATAAGAAAAATTCGGCAAAGTATTTCCTGATTAGAACATGTCTTAGACTATCAGATGGCAAAGTTATTTTAAAAAAAATATTATTAGTATAGGCAGAAAAAAACATTTTTCTGATAAATGTGCAAAGTCCCCGTTTTGGACAACAGGTTGGGTAAAATGGGGTACTCATGAGAAATAACGTAAATTCAAGTCCTAATGCAAAATTCTTTTAGAAAAACTTGGATTACAAATAAAAGGTGAAGTTAATGCAAAATGAAGATGCAGATAAAGTATGCTATCTTTTTCAACAGTTACTAGAATGACACAAAAAGTAATTAAACACAGACGTCACATATGAAATTGGCATCGCTTTTTTCAACACATGAACAGACTTTATGTACCCAACTTCAACAGCTGCTACATTGAATCTACCTCTCTTTGTCTTTCGAGTCAATGTAAAGTTCTTTACAAAAATACAAGTGTTCTCGCTAGTCTGTTCCTCATCAGATGATAATATTGGGTCCTGATTTTTTTAATTTTCTTCTCTTTTTTAGCTTTTGGATATCTAGGACTAGGTTCGGTGGGTTTGTTGACCAATTTTCTTTTCTGTTTATTCTGCTTTGCATTTTTCTCCTGTTCTACAGCTTTCAGTTCTGCTTTGTAAGGTGATGAAGTGAGGATGACAGGTTTACCTCTCCTCCTGTCATTCACTTTTTACTTTCTCTTACCCATATGGTAGAGAAAGTATTGTTTTTGGCTCAAATTTTCGAACGCGAGATTTTGTTATATTTACACGTTTTGAGGTCTCCTGAATACGAAAATCATGTTTTTAGCAAATGGTTTGTGTGTCTGTGTCTGTGTGTGTGTGTCTGTGTGTGTGTCTGTGTGTGTGTCTGTCTGTGTGTCTGTCTGTTATCAGCATATCTCAAAAACAAATTATGGCAGAAAGTTCAAACTTGGTATTCTAAATGTGTATCATATAGGGATGCTACAGTAAGCTTTTCGTTAAGATCAAGCAAATGGTTCGTGTACAGGGACAATCAAGAGAATTCTAATACATTACGTCTATGGGGGAAATTGCAGGAAAATAGAGTTTAACGTCTATAGACTGCACTAAACCAAATGAAACAAATATATATTTTTTTGAAATAGAGACAGTTAACTGGGAAAGTTTTTTTGTGTATGTAGGAGCCTCTCCTCCACCCTGGGGGGGGAAGTCCCCCCTCGAGGGGAGTAAATTTTCATGATGGGTATCTTTCAAAAGAGCTCGCTAATACCTTTAAAACGAATGGTTGAACCATCGATCTGCGATAATTTAAAACAAAGCTATCGATTTTTTTTTTACTTTTAACGAAAAAAAAACTTATTTTTTTATTTAAAATCGTATTTTTTTTTTTTTTAATATTGAGAATAAATGGACTTTTTTTGGATATTTCGTGTTAAACTACTTCTCTAATATGGAAATCGTCTGCCTTATCATAAAAGATATTTTTTTTAAATAATAATTTTAATATTTTTTTTTTTTTTTTTAAGAGAAATATTTTTACCGCCCCCCTCACACAGAACTAATTATCATATAAAACTCTTCCGAAGCCTCATTTGAATTGTTTAATATAGGTTTACATAACAGTACTCGTTATCTTACCTATTAATCTGCAACCTGTATTTACAGTATTAAATTTCAGGGTAAGAGAAAGTCGTGTGAGTGACACACCAGATTATTTACTTTCTCTTACCCATAAGGTAGAGAAAGTATTGTTTTTGGGTCAAATTTTCGAACGCGAGATTTTGTTATATTTACACGTTTTGAGGTCCCTGAATACGAAAATCATGTTTTTAGCGAATGGTCTGTGTGTCTGTGTGTGTGTCTGTCTGTTATCAGCATATCTCAAAAACAAATTATGGCAGAAAGTTCAAACTTGGTATTCTAAATGTGTATCATATAGGGATGCTACAGTAAGCTTTTCGTTAAGATCAAGCAAATGGTTCGTGTACAGGGACAATCAAGAGAATTCTAATACATTATGTATATGGGGGAAATTGCAGGTAAGTAGAGTATAACGTCTATAGACTGCACTAAACCAAAAGAAACGAACATATATTTTTTGTAATAGAGATAGTTAACTGGGAAAAATTTTTTGTGTATGTAGGAGCCTCGCCTCCCCCCTGGGGGGAAGTCCCCCCTCGAGGTGAGTAAATTTTCATGATGGGTATCATTCAAAAGAGCTTGCGAATACCTTTAAAACGAATGGTTGAACTATAAATCTGTGATAATTTAAAACAAAGTTATAGATTTTTTTTTTTTTTTTTTTTTTTTTTTTAAATCGTATTTTTTTTTTTTTTTTTTTTTTTTTTTTTTTTAATATTGAGAGTAAAATGGACTTTTTTTGGATATTTAGTGTTACACTACCTCTCTAATATGGAAATCGTCTGCATTATCATAAAAAATAATTGTCTTAAATAATAATTTTAATAAATTATTTAAAAAAAACAGAATTATTTTTTAATAACCGAATTAAATTCTATATAAATGTAGGTGCATTAATGAAACGGGATTTTGAGGGGGGCGGTAGCCCTCCTCACACAGAACTAATTATCGTATAAAACTCTTCTGAAGCCTAATTTAAATTGTTTAGCATAGGTTTACATGACTTTTCTCGTTATCTTACCTCTTAATCTGCAACCTGTATTTATAGTATTAAATTTCAGGGTAAGAGAAAGTCGTGTGAGTGACACACCAGATTATTTCGCTAACGTTAAGTTTCTTATGGTGGAGGCATTATTAGGCGAAGTGTTAAAAGCTGCACATTTCTGGGATTCTATATCTGGAGATATTCCAAATGATGAAGTGGAAGGTTGGGGTATGACGTTTTCACACCTTGATGCTAACTGAGGCTCTAAAGAGTTGTAAGCAGATTTTTCAGTTGTTTCTGAAGGCGCAAATAAATGTTCAGGGAACATCTCTGTGAAAAAGATATATGTCTGTCTTTTTTTTTTAATCCATTCATAGCATTTTGCACAGTAGCTGCTCTTGAAAATGCAGTTCCGAAAAGTTTTCCGACCTAGTAAATTGTCACGTAGAGTCCAGAGTGATGTATGAGCCATTTTCTTGTCTCTTATTCGTCCTCTCCACATATGTATTACACACATAAATAAGCGCTTGTACTCTTTTAAAACACTTTAAAAACGAAATAACAATTATAAATTTATCCTACTTCTATGCCGTCCAAAATGGGGACTACCCCGTTTTGGACTACCGTCAATGTCCCCGTTTGAGCCGACCATGACGTATGCTAAAAACATGGCGTCTCTTCGCATACGTATCAGACAAAACTATAGAACAATATGTGAAAATGTAAATTAAATCTAGACGAATTCATAACATACTTACCAAAATCGTACGTTCAACGGTCGCTTGATAAGATCCAATACAGTGTACGGCCACAATCGAAATGAAAATCGCAAAAAATTTAAAACTTTGTAGAAAATAACAGAGCCGGCGAAATATGTCAACAACTAGATTCAAACTTGCATATAGCCGAATTAGAATTATCGTAGACTATTGGATTCATAGAAGGCAGCACTACCCAAGTCGAAATTCATGCTGGTATTTGTTTGCTAGGCAAGCACTACATGCTTCATCCCAGCTAGTAAAATAGCATAAAACTACCATAAATATTTGCTAGTTCCACCAGAACTACCAGCAAGTCATGTGGTGTTTTGGCACACTTTTTATGCTTGTCCAGCATATATATTCCAGCTTGTGTAGCTTGAATATTTTGCTGGTCTAGCAGCCATCGCGACCACTACTTGCTTGCACTTTTTGCTATTCTAGCAGAAATTCACAACCAACAGATGCTTTTTTTCTTTGCTAGACTAGCATTAAATGCTGTATCCCAGCAAGTAAAATAGCATAAAACTAGCATTAATATTTGCTGGTTACACCCGAATTACCAGCTTGTCATGGTGTGTTTTGGCACACTTTTATTGCTTGTCCAGCATACAAAATCCAGCTTTTCATGCTGGTATTAGTTTGGTGGACCAGCATTAGATGCTGTATCCCAGCAAGTAAAATAGCATAAAACTAGCATTAATATTTGCTGGTTCTACCAGTATTACCAGCTTGCCATGGTGTAATTTGGCCCACTTTTATTGCTTGCCCAGCATAATCCAGCTTTTCATGCTAGTATTTGTTTGGTGGACTAGCATTAGACGCTGTATCCCAGCAAGTAAAATAGCATAAAACTAGCATTAATATTTGCTGGTTCTACCAGAATTACCAGCTTGTCATGGTGTGTTTTGGCCCACTTTTATTGCTTGTCCAGCATACATAATCCAGCTTTTCATGCTGGTATTTGTTTGCTGGACTAGCATTAAATGCTGTATCCCAGCAAGTAAAATAGCATAAAACTAGCATTAATATTTGCTGGTTCTACCAGAATTACCAGCTTGTCATGGTGTGTTTTGGCCCACTTTTATTGCTTATCCAGCATACATAATCCAGCTTTTCATTCTGGTATTTGTTTGCTGGAGTAGCATTAAATGCTGTATCCCAGCAAGTAAAATAGCATAAAAACTAGCATTAATATTTGCTGGTTCCACCAGAATTACCAGCATATCATGGTGTGTATTGGCTTACTTTTATTGCTTGTCCAGCATACATAATCCAATTTGTGTTGCTTGAATAAGTTGCTGGCCTAGCAGCAATCTAGACCACCACTTGCATGCACTTTCGGCTATTCTAGCAGAAATTCACATCCAATAGATGCTTTTTTATTGCTATTCTAGCATTACTTTTCTACCATCAGTTGCTTTTAATTTTTGCTATTATAGCAGGACTTTCCTACCATCTGTTACTTTTTGTTATTATAACATTATTTTTCAACCAGCAGTTGCTTTTAATTTTATTTATACTAGCCAAATTTAGGGTATTTACCTAAGGCCTGTGTGAATACCACAAAACTGGGTATTTTTGAAAGTTAAATCAGTAATCAATTTTTATCTAAATATATATATATTCAAAAAATAAAAAGGGATGCAAGGAATGGTACTTATAATGGAATGCAAATAATTAACTCTGTTTATTTCATATAGGTGGCACCTGCAAAGCTTCTAATAGTGATTTCTTAGAATGTTGTGCTACAAATGAATTCTTATTTTGATTAGTGAACAGTTAACCATTCAATTTTTATGCTAATATTACTATAAGTAAATTTTATGCTACAAGGATGTTAAAATGGAAGATTAGTTACCTTACCCACTCATTAACATGGTATTCTGAAATTGGTGGGAAATGGTGAGAAGCATTTTTAAAGCTGTTCTTAAATGGATAACATTGTGGTAAATAATGCACAATTTTCAACAGATTCACAGAACTAATTTTTGATGAAAATGTATGACTTTTTCTGACATTACCATTGACAGGGTTACCACTCAAATAGGAGAATGAAATTCCCTGACTTTTCCAGGTTTTCCAGATGTGTTCTAAGAAAATTCCAGTCTAGCCACATATTGTGCATTGGTTGCATTGAGGGCAAAATAATTATGGTAAAACTTGAAAACACAAAAGTTACATATTACTTTGACCTAAGGACAGATTGCCCTCCATGCGGGGGTCTTTCTAAGACGTCTTGTTTTTAAAAAATGGCAAAAGCTAAGAAAAAAACAAGAAAAATGACTCTACATTGGAGGAAAATTTAATTTTTTTTGGCAATCATTGTATGAAATTCCCTGACTTTTCCAGATTCTGGCTAAAATATTAAAATTCCTTGACTTTTCCCTGACTTTCATGGTCAATTTTCAAATTCCCTGACTGTTCCAGGATTTCCAGGTAGCGTGGCAATTCTGCATTGAAATGCCTAAAACGGGAAATAAGTTTAAATTTTTTCTCTAAATACAATACTTCTCAAAACTCTAATTTGTAAACTTTCACATCACAAAAAAGGGATGAAAATCATCAACTAAATTGCCAACTTTGACGTACTTAAAGAAAAAAAAGAAAAAGAAAGAAAATATATATATAGACATAGACAGAGAGAGCCAGAAATCTGCCGATCTAAAATCCGTCAAAGTCTGAAATTTGCATAGCTTTTCAGATACAAACAATGAAATTTAAGTTACAAAACTGCAAAGCAGAATTTTTGTAAAGGATCCTGAATGAAGACTTTGTGCTTGCATTTTATGATTACAATAATAAAAATATGAAAAACTGCAAGAACCAAGTTTCATATAAAGAAATTATCAACAATATATTAAATTAATCCAAAGAAAATTATGATTATTATGATGATCATTATCAATGAGGAAAACAATAAATTAATTTTTTAAAATGCTATTTGATAAATACATAGTTTACGGAAGAATTCAGTTAAATACTTTGAAAAATAAATTTAAGTTACAAAATAAGAATTGATAACTATTTACAATAGACAAAAAAAAAAAAAAAATCTCGATGTATGTGTGCATGTTAAAGTGTAGTTTAAAACAAACTGCATGTGAACAGATTTTGTCTAAATTTGACGAATATTTTTTCATTTTTCATTTATTGTTTTCTTTATATATATATTTAATGTTCAGTGTTATTCTTATATACCTAATAATTTAATATACAAGTGAAATTGTGTTATTATTCACTTGTATATGTTTAATTTGATTAATATTCTGGTTTTATTATTCAAACTGAAAATGATTTTTTATGGGCTCCAAAATCCGCCAAATGCACAACATCTGGTCCTGAGCTGTGCAGATATTTGACTCTCCACTGCATATATATTTCTTTATTACTACAAAAATAATATCTCAATTATTAAGAGTTTACAAATTAAAATGGTACGGAGCTATACTAGAAGATAATTAAAATAAAAAATTTCTAAAAACATCAAACATTATTCTATTTTCTACTGTTTAAAAATTATATCTACATTTTTTTCTTTTTTCAATCATTGAAAACAGCCTTTATATCATCTAAAAAAATTGTGAGTTTTTATTTGAGAGCAGCCTTAAGGATTCTTTGAATTACTTTTCAAAAAACTTTAAAAAATAAGTGTTGTACAATGGTACAGTAAAAAATATTTTAAATTTAGTTAGTTTTGAACATTTGTTTTTTTTTTTTTTTTTTTTTTTAAATATAATTTATATTCCTTTTAAAAATAATTATAACTATTTTAAGTTTTAACCAAAATGTTTCTTTCCTGAATGTTATTTTAGAAATGAGTTGCAAGTATTGCCATAAGTTTTAAGATATTTAAATTAGTATCAATCCGCCCCAGTACTGCATCTTAATTTTTGTGATTATTACCAGCTCTTTCTCATTTAAAAAAAGAAAGTTCTTATTAATTTAAATAAAATGACTTTATAAAGATCTTCAAATATATTATTCAAAAAGTACTGTTATTTAAATCAAGTAATTTGCGAAAAATGTATGATATAATACTGCATTATTATTTTCAGATTAATATACATTTTTTTTAGCCTTTATAAAATAAAAAATAAAAATTCTGTAAAAACTTTCCATTTTTTTCTTAAATTTACCTTAAAACTCTATATATATATATATATATACATAATATCATATTATATACTAATCATAGATACTTTATATATGAATAGAACTCACTGAAAAATAAATACCAAGGTAAGTACCCAAAATGGGTAAGGACAGAAAAGGACAAAGCAAATTATTTAAAAAAGATTTATTATGATTTCTTTTTTTTTCCATTTATTAAGGAAAAGTCAAAAACACACTTTAAACATATTTATTACGAGGTACACATATCGATTGTAATTTTTTATTTCAGCCTCACTTCCACACATGTCTTTCCCTCTTTTCAGTAGATATTCTCTCATTTGACCTGGAATGAAAATGAAACAAGAAATATATATATGTATGAATCTAGTATTTAAAAAAATGTCAAAAAAAAAAAAAAAAAAAAAAAAAATCTAATAATTTGATTACCCACTGTATATAAAAAGGAAAACTGACTGAAAAAGTATATTTGAAATTTACAGTTTGTAAATTAAGTGCTATATATCCAAAGCTTTAGTCATTAAACAACATTCTTTAAATTGTCTTTTCTTAATTGGGTAATGAATAATTGAATACGCCGCTTATTCGAATAAAATTCGTTAGAACCAAAATCAGTCTTACAGGAACAATGTTAAATTTCCCCATTTAAACAAATATTTTTCACATACCGTCCTCGGTTTTTCGAATAAAGTTTGAACAGTCTTCCTTATTAAAAAATGTGTTCTTAATCGAAAAATACAAGATTTCCTTTTCTAAAAGTAATTAAAAATTGTTTATTGTTGTTGAAAAAAGCAAAATTGGAAAATATCGAATGTGAAATATGGGATGATGAAAAAGTAATTAATGATTTTGAGCACAGTGAAATTTGGTATTTTGAAGACTTCGGGATAGGTGATTTCAGACAGCTGAAATTCACTTAGGCAGAGCTCGTGCAATTTAAAGAATTGGATGGAAACGAGATGACAGAAGATGACAAAGAAATTTTCACATCTTCCTCGCAAGAAAAATATGAAAATGAAAGTAATGATGAGCCAATCGATCCATTCCCCCTCTGAAATAAGTAAATGAGTCATATGCTATAATTAGCCGACATTTTAAGGTTTGTTTAGGTGACTATAATCTACTTTATAAATTAGAAAAAGAATTGTAGAAATATTAAACATCCGTGAAAAAGAAAACATTATCACCTATCAGAACTTTCTTCCGAGAGGGAATAAAATATTATATGAGTAAGTGATATTGAATAATTCTACTTCTTTATGAGCTCTGGAATCGAATTAGGTAAGTTTAAAAAGACATTTTTGCAATTATGTTGCAGATGGAGAAAAATTAGAAATTGCAAGTATTACAGGTGGCATGTGATTGCCGACTGTTGGGAGTGGGTGGGAAACACACACACACACAAAAAAAAAAAAATAAATAAACAAGTGAAAGATATTGAACAATTCTACTTCTTTATATTTTCTAGAATCTCATAAAGCAAGTTTAAAAAGATTATTGCATACCTGCCAAACTGAGAAAACTCCAAGGAGTAAAACAGTGCACGAACAAAAAAATTTGCACCCCCCCCCCAAAAAAAAAAAAAAAAAAAAAAAAAGAAGCAAATGGGATTTTTTCTGTTTTGGCATATAAGATTTTAAAAGTATTTAAAAAAAAAAAAAATCACTAATTTACTTTTTAAATACGTTAACATTTGATAAAAAGTAATATAATGTAAAGTTTAGCTATCATTCATAATTATTTACTATACTTACAAATTTAATATATTCACACAGTGATGCAATTAGTCTGAATTTCACATTAGATTTATTTTAAAAATAGTTTTCATTTCAAACTGCTTAGAAGTATCAGATACAGTAATTATTTTTAAATATTTCAGATAACTATTTTTCAATTTAATTAGTTATTACATTTACAAACTCAAAAAAAGAAGAAAAAAAAAAAAAAACGGAAAGGAAAAATAAATTTAAAAGCTTCATTTATTAAAATACAATGTAAAAACTACATTTGTTGAAAGAATTTTTTTTTTAAACACTTTCTCAGAATATAGTAAATATAATTGATTATCTTCCTTGAAGTAGTAATGTATTTTATTCTTTTTGCTAATATTAGCTGATTTTGCATAAATATAGACATTTCTTTTCTTTCCAATGTGTTTGGTTCTATGGTATTTGCCGCTATGAGAAATTGTAAAACTGGACTGACAATAAATGCAATATGCAAACTTTTCACCCTGACTAGATGCTCTTATACATCGAAATTCAGTTCTATAGCTATCTTTAAACAGTTGATAAGATTTCTTTTCAGCCATCATCAAAATTTTCAAAAGCGTGTGACAATTGTAAGCACAAACATAATAACAAAACGAACATCACCCACGTTTCCCATGCTTCCGTTTCTGTAAGATGCGCAAGGGTTGAGGTGAACCGAGCATGTCTGGTGAGGAGGAAAAACACACACCATGCCTCTGAAGCGATGACGTTGAAATGGAGCGTGCTTCAACCAATAAATGGGGACCAACGATAGTTATAGAAGCATCAACTCAGAATCAATCAATTGATCAAATACATTGCGATCTTTGTTTACTAAGCATTAGCAGCAAAAATCGTACTTTTTAGATACTTTTTTTTTAAGATGAGTTTTTTTATTTTTAACTTTTTTTATTAAATTTAATCGAATACTTAAACAAATAAAAATAAAAAAAAAATAAAAAAAATGAAAATCAGTAGAAAAAGAGTAAAAATAGCAATCTAGGCATAAAAGCGTAAAAAATGTGAAAAAAAACGTAAATTTTATGCCCGGGGCATAAAACTTGGCAGCTATGTTATAGACATTTACACTGTGGATGAAGAAAGATTAGAAATCGCAACACTTCTGCAGGGCATTTGATCATTAGCAGAGAGGGGGGATAAAATATTATATGAGTGAGCGATATTGAACAATTCTACTTCTTCATAGGCTCTAGAATCTAATTAGGTAAGTTTAAAAAGAACATTGACATTTATGATGTGGGGGGAAAACAATTAGAAATCACAGATTTCAGAAGGCATTTGATCACTGATTGTTTTGGAAGGGGGGGGGGGAGAGTACCATAAAAAGTTACATCAGTGAAATATATTGAACAATTCTATCTATTCACAGTTTCTAGAACCTCATAAAGCAAGTTTAAAATAAACATTGATATTTATGCTATAGATGGAGAAAGATGGCGATTTTCAATCTTTCCTACCAAATTCGGGACATTTGGAATCTCCGCACAATACTGTTTTGAAAATAATCTGCAGACTGTAAAAGAAAAAAAAAAAAAAAAAAAAAACTGTGATGTAATCTCACATTTTCTGTTATGGGGGCATAAGGTCGTGTCTGCTTTTGCCCAGAAAATATTGTTACAAGTTCTTGCATTTTATGTTTTTTATTCATAGTTTTGTACTTATTACATATATACATAAGCTCAATAAAAACCAGCAAATACAAAATTACATAAATGCTGTTTTAATTTTTTTTTTATTATTATTCATAAAAAGTTTTAAATTTATATATACAGCAGAGCCTCGGTTATCCAAGCCCTGATTAACCAAGGTAATCTAAAAAGTGCCACATCCCAGTTGAGGTGTGACCCTTAAAAAATGGCATAAAGAACTTCGACTTTGAGAGCACAGTACTTTTTTTTATTTTTTTATAATTCATGTATGCATGTATTGTATTGCATTTTTAACTGATTACATTTAAATGTGTAAGAGGTATATTCTTTTACTTCATTGGTTGTGTTTCCATTCATTTTAAACGTTACTGTATATTTTCCCTCGATTTACAATAGAGTCCATTTAACCTGAGGTTTTGATTATCTGAGGTTCCATCTGTCCACATTACCTTAGATAAACAAAGTTCTATGGCATATTATTTATCTGTCTATTACAATCACTTAGTTTATCTATATATAATCAACAATTTGTTATGACAATTTCTGAAATACTGAAAGAAGCCTGTCCACTGTGGAAGATTTTCCAAGGTGTCTTAGTCCGTATTCACAAGAATTTCGGAGAAAATCACAGAAAAATCCGACCTACAAAGAATGTTATCCATGGGAAATTTACTAAGGTATTTCAGTCCACATTCATGCAAGTTTCGGAGAAAATCACGGAAAACTTAGAACTTTATTGACGAAGTACTTACCATTGGAGAAAGAAAAGAATATTTTCTGTAACACTGGGATAATCGAATATGTTATGCCTCAATTTTTATAGTGCAGCAGTAATTCTAAGGAAATTTCGGATTTGAAAACGACTATTTCACAAAAATTGGTAGTTTTAAAACAATTCTTCATAAAAATATTTTAAAAAAATTGCATGAGAGAAGAGAATTATGTATTTGGAAACCAGTAGCGAAAAATGACAATTTCAGTAATCAAATACACAAAAAAAGAATATTATTGAATTATGGACAGATTTGGCTTGATTTTGCCAGACCTGAAAAAAACTGGGTGGGTTTTTTTCAAAATCCTTATATAAAATTCCACTTTTATCTAACTTACAATAAACATATAAATAGCATAAAACAAATATTATATACATTATTATAACATGAACAAAGAATTTTTAGAAATGTTGGAGTTTCTGAAACTGCTCTGTAGAAAAAAAAATCCTAAAAAATCTCCCATAAAAAAAATTATAATTATCTTATTAAAACAGAATAAAAAAATATACATTTTAAAAATTAAGAAGGATTGATTTCAAAAATTATTATATTAAATATACCTTATTTAAAATCCTTAAAAAGTTTGAACTGATATATTTCAGCATCCCAAATGGGGCCATCTTCAGAGCTCGAAATGACAAACTACAGCTGGGCGGTATGTTTACTTTTCTCCTCTTCTTCCTCATCCTTTTCTTCACTTTGCTTCGTTTGCTGAAACAGGTGCTGCCAGAAAAGATGTTTTTTTTTCAATAAAAACTCAACGAAATGTTATTATGCTTAAATGTTTTATTTTTACACATAAATTAATAACTGTTCTTTGAATAATTTATTGAATTCAAGTAGGTTTCACTAGAATGAGAAATTTTAGAGATTGCTTTTTGTCCCACACGCGACATCATGAATGGGAAGTTTTGGTTAAAACACTCAAATAGCTTAAGTTTTTCTTTCTTCTTCTTCTTCTTTTTGTCTAATATAAATTGATAAATATCAGGTAAGAGTCATAAATACTTAATATTAAGATTGTGTTCTGAAATTACTCATATTTAAGGTTAATCGCTGGAATGAAAGATAGCATCTGTGTATGGAAAGAAGGACAAAGGAAAGTTGTCCTAATGCATTATTTAACAATTATTTTAAAAGAAGCTTTCTCTATATTTAGAGAGGAAATTCCTATATTTGATATGCTCCTCAAAAATTTTCAGCCTATGACCTAAAAATGTCGTCTTTATGAAAAATACACCATCAGAGAAGTGAAAATGTAAAATACATGTAAATTTTATATCGAAACTAAAATCCTTAAAGTATGAGTACTCAAATACATTCCGAAAAAATCACCTAAGCAATACAAACCTGGATCCAAGTACTAAAAAAATGAATGCATCATACGCGTGAAGCGTCTTGTTAGGTAAAAAATTATGGCACAGAGTGGACTCATCATTCAATCAACAAAAGCTGAATTACATCTATTTCTGTGAAAAATACCAAAGTAGTTTTTTTTTTTTTTTTTTCTTTTTTTTTTCAAGCCGAAGAACAAATAAAGAAGGAAATTAAAACATACAAGCCTTGGGAGACAGCATCTAATGTTCCAGGAATACAACAGTATCAACAAAAATCCACTACAAGTATATAATGCAAATGACACCAAAAAAATCCTCAATAATGAAAAGTGTCATGTTGAAAATTTGAATATTTGCAAAGGAGACTTATGTTTGATTTTAAATCATATCCAGTAGAAATAATACACTGAAATTTCTAATGAGATTCAAATATTGGTTATGCAAGAAGCAAGAGGGATATCTGAGAAGTACAAGTGGCCAGTTTCTACTGACTGCATCACATACGATAAAATTCTGCACCGACAGACGTCAATATTGTGGTCAATTTAAATTTAATGAAAAAATTCAAAGTATTTTTTTCTTCTCTCTTCCCCCCCCCTCTGTGTGTGTATTATTTTGTCATTTTATGCTTCAATAAAAAGGTAAGAGAAAAAGAAGTTGTGTACTACAAGATTTCATTTAATCACACTGCATAAAAAAATTACTTAAAAAAAAAAAAAAAAAAAAAAAAAAAAAAAAAAAAAAAAGATATTTTATAGTGCTAACTAATAAAAGTCTAGAATGTTACAAAATATAAGATAAAAATTATTTTTTTTGTTTACTGTCACATGTGGGACATCAGACATCACACATTTTTTTACAAATGTCATACATGTGACAGTCTATTGCAAACTTTAAAAAATGATTACAAAATTAATATTATTAGTAACATAATCAAACCTAATGCACATCACTTACAAATGCATACTTTTTGCAAAAAAAAAAATATATTAATGCAATGATTTATTTCAATTAACTGAAATTCTTCATTTATATCAAAAAGTAGATCTCTGTCATTTCAGTTCCGTCCCACACGGTACACTTGGTTAAATGACTTTAAATAGGGTATTTTGATACTTTTCAAAAACATATTAGTCTTAAAAAATACAGAGTTATATGCAATTCAGAAAAAACACATCAAATTTCTTTTAAAAAATATCTAGGTTTGCTAATATAGAATCTATCTGCAAAATGCCTGTGTAAATGTCCCACACGTGACCATGGAATGACCCTTAATCATATTCCAAACGCTCAAAAAATAAAACGATCTTTCACTTCCGCGATCCCCTATTGTAAAGGTGCCTCTGTAAAAATAAAAAATGAAGCCAAAAAACATAACATTAATATTCCGATTAAACCAAACAAAAATACAGTCGTTCCCACTTAATTGGGTAACGGATAATCGAATATCCCCGCTTATAAGAATATAAAGTGATAGAACAAATTTTTTCCCCATAGAAGTAATGTTAAATTTCCTCGTTTAAAGAAATATTTTTTACAATGCCACCTCGCTTAATCACATAAACACTCGAACGACGTTTCTTAAATAAAATTTCTCTATTTCTGAGCTAATTTTTCCTCTCTTTCTCAAAAAAAAAAAAAAAAAGAGAGAGAAAAGAAAAATCCGTTTTTCTTTTAAAAAACCTTACATAACTAAGGCTCTTTAAACATGAGACAGTATTCCTGCCGACGTGATAAAAATTGGTGATAAAACAAATTTATAAAATCAGCAACTGATGATGAAATTAGAAATTAAAATACATATGATCTCACACAAATCACAAATCACAAGTTTTCAGATGACTTTTTGAATTCGTAGATGGTGGATAAAGATGGAGAAACAGAAAGAGATAAAAAGTTTAATCTTTCTATAAAATCTTTAAATTAAAGTGATAAAAAAAAAACAAGCAGATCCCCCTCCAACAACAGATGAAGTTACAAAATCCTAAATATTATTCATCGTAATTTTGTATCTCATCGAAGTGGTTATAATCTATTAATGTGCTTTAGAAATAGAAATTGAAATAATAAGTCTATGTCAAAATAATCAATCATATATATATATATATATATAAATTTTTATTATTATTATTATTATTTTTTTTTTTTTTGGGGGGGGGGGATTAAAAATAAAAATTGTAAGTATACTTTATTTATTTTGTATTTATTCCAGCATTAATTGCATATATAAATTACTATAATATTTTAACTTAGTTAAATATTTAAATAAGAAAGAGGTATCGATCATTTATCTTTTCATGTAAGCATAAAATCACTCTAGTTAAACATGTATTTGCGTTTCTAGTCTTCCCCGAATAATCAAATACTCCGCTTAATCGAATTAATATAGATGGAACGGTAGCTATTCATTTAAGCGGGTCCGACTGTATATACCAACGCATATGAAATGAAAAAGATCCAATTCATTTTAAACACACCGCAGGAATTTATAAAATCAATTTTCAGTTTCATGATAAAAATAATGCCAACTACACATTGGAATGACAAAACGCAAAATTAAAAAACGTATCTCTGAACACCTCGCCGACTTCAAATATAATAAACACTCTACTGCATGTTCAAGGACTAACAATATTAAAAATATTAACACTAATTCCATTAATTATCAAAAAATAGCCCCTTTTAATTCACACCATTTGCCCTAAAAAGAGAAACCCTTGAAATCTTAACATCTAACAATTCTGTTAATGACATCGAACATAGTATAATTCCACCAGAATGGCAGCACCTGTTTCAGCAAACGAAGCGAAGTGAAGAAAAGGATGAAGAAGAAGAGAAGAAAAGTAAACATACCGCCCAGCTGTAGTTTGTCATTTCGAGCTCTGAAGTATTCTTGTTAGGGACGCCAAAATATATCAGCTCAAACTTTTTAAGGATTTTAAATAAGGTATATTTAATACAATAATTTTTAAATACATATATATATATATATATAAGCAAAATAAGAGTTGTTTATTAATACAAATAAAACTGTGGGATTCAGGGAATGTAAAATATAAATCAAAATCAAATTTTTAAAAAATTCTGAAAACTTTAACAGTGCAACACTGTTAGGTAATTTAGAGGAACCAGGGGTCGATCCCGGCAAAAATTGGGACCCTTTTGCTGCCCCTTCACAAAATTTATATCCTTAACCCTCGCTTTCCCAAGATCAACGTGTTACAGCAGAAAAAGTGCTTTCAGGCGCCGCTTGGCAGGTTTGGCGAAAATCACCAGCACTGCACCTTTCTGTATCGTTTAGAAATTGCAACATTCCACAGATTATGTTTGCTATCTTTGGCGAATTAGTGCACTTTTTGAATGAGGCGGGGTTAACTAAATTTCAACTACAAAATGGGATCAAAATGACCCCATCTTGGGAAAGCGAGGTTTAAAATGGGTCCCTTCACAAAATTCAGATTTTTAAAAACAGCCCTTCACAAAATTTTGTTTTATAATAAAAATACTTTTGTAAAATTTTTCCATATTTACAGTATTATTTTTAATGAGCGTCTATACTTGTTTTATAAAATGCTATTAACTTGATGTTAAACATTAGATAGAGTAACTGTTAAAATGAAAGGTTTCAAGCAACAATTCTTTTTTTCACAAAAATGGGCCCCAAAAATAAAAACCTGGACCAACCCTGGGAACAATAATTAAAAATATTTTATGAGAATCTAATGACTACAAAAAATTTAATAAAGCAACACTAAATAATTATTAAAATCCAATTTTTTGTTGTAAAGGGCAAATAAACAGAATTTTAGAATATTAAAAGAACAACCATTAATTATAAAAATACTTTAGAAATTTTAAAATTAAATTCAAAAAGACTTTAGAAATTTAAAAAATTAATTTTGTTTAATTTTAATGAATTATTAATATTTACTTTCATAAATTATCTTATTATGAATGATATACTTAAAGTAAAAAAAAAGAAGGAAGAAAATATTCCTGAAAACTCTGATAAAACCCAAAAAACCCTGATAAAACCCACTGGGCTGGGTTTTTTTCAACCCTGATTATGGAGGCTAAATATTTACATGTTTTTAGCAAAATAACATTTATTTTAACAATTAGTTGCAATTACGTAAATTTACTGCAGTTACATAAATTTTTACAATTTTAAAATTCCACCTTTCAGTAAATGGCCATAAATTATTGCATATACAGTCGAACCTCGTTAACGTGAACACTGTTAGCGTGAATTACTCTTAACATGAACTGTTTCTAAACTTCCTGTCAAGATGAAGATTAGTTTAGTTATATAAATATTAGTTACTGATAACATGAACTACTGAAAACATAAACAAATGTATCTCTCTTGAGATTCACATTAACAAGGTTCGACTGTATTGCAAATCATTGCAGAAAATTGCAATTGCAGAAAAAATAAAAATAAAAAACAAGAATTTCACCAATTAGCATCGAAATAAAGCCTACTATATCAGCAATTAATTCCAATTAAATCTAAATTTCATTAATTATCGGAGAAAGTATTACATATTTTCACTATCAGTTATAAAGACATCACAATTTACAAAAATCAGCTTTTAAAGTATTACAACCTTTATCAATTAGGCTAAATAATAACATATTAAACATAAAATTTTGACTTCAACTGTCAAAATAATGTAATTTTCATCGATTAGTAGCTAAATAACAGCAAATTATTTAGTCGATTATGGCCGATTGCAGAACGCATGGCAATCTGTATTTCAAGAATCAGTTTTGAAAAAACAAAGTGAAATTATTATCGATTAGCAAGAAAATAATAGTTTAGTTGTGAAAAAACATAAATGTTGGACAATTATTGGAGAAATAGCCTGGTACTTTTAATTTCATTTGCAAAAGTATTGCATAATTTCTGATGTGTGACTTTCGACAAAAGTGTGACAGTCATCAATTAGCAGCAAGATTTTCAATATTTTAGAATTCAGCTTTGCAAAAGGCATAGATTTTATCCATTAGCAAATTAGCATATAAATAAATTCAGGGTTGGGTTTTTGACATGACAAGGGTTTAAACCGTCAAAAACCTGTCAGAAACCTCAACTGTCAAAAGCCTATATCGTCAAGATTCAGAATCTATAAATGTGCTTGAATCTGGTTAGAAATATGAATTAATAATATCTGCCATATATAAGTTAACATCTAAGTATTATGCTGTTTATAAATTAACGAATCTTAAAACAATTTATTGATGATAATTAATAAAAATTTAAATAAATATACTGGTTTCAGACATCAGAAATATATACAAAGCATGTGTAGACATATTTAATATTTTGTATGTTTATTTATATTAATATTTATGAAATTCTAAAATTCCAAAGTTACTTAGGAATTTTAACATAAACCAAGTTTTAAATACAGGAAAACTGGATTCTTTTTTTTTTTTTTTTTTTTTTAAGTAGAGCATAATATGTGTGGGCAGTAAGTTAATAGGAATTCGAAAATAATTATATTTATAATCTATATTTATTTCACTTATCATTTAAATAATAATTTATCTATTTATTATTATTTCTGGTTAGTAATGCACTTGCACACTACTTATAATTGAATATCTTACAGAAAGAAATTAGCTCTAGTGAGGTTTGTCGCAGAAAGCAGGAAAAAAGTCTGCCACAGGGAGTAAAAAAAAATTTCAAACTTTAAAATTACATAAATTTTGTCAGTTAGCAGTGAAATTGTGCTAACTTTGTATTTAATTTTAATAAATACACATACCTTTCTTTCTTTTGGAAAACATCCTTCTAATTTTCATTCTTCTCTTTCCTTCAGCACTTAAATCTAAAATATCTCCAGTTCTTTTTCTGTATCTAAACAATAACAACAAATATATAATATTCATAATTAAAATGAGCTATGCATAATACTACATCAAACATGCAAGAATTTTCAGTATGGTTTGATATGAAAACATTAGAAAAAAATTACACCAAATGAACAATTTAGGGGACCTGGATTGCTCAGGTTACTACTATTAGTAGTGAGCCTTGAATATCAACTACAATAACCCATACAGATTACTCGAACTGTAAACTTGTAGTAACAGACAAACAAGTGGCACCTACAGAGCAACCTGTAGATATCGATTGGTATCTTCATAGGTGTCAACATTACTAATCTTTAAATCAGATTTATACATTGATATTTTAAAAAGGAATCTGTCACATATATTTTCGACGTATAAATACAATTAAAAGGGAAACATATATAAAAACTTTCCAATGTGAAGTCTCCGTTGAAAATAACGAAGACTTGGCACGTCTATGTATCTTGGATTTGGATGCTATTTCTTGAGAATTTAAAAAGTTGTTGCTAATTACGAAAAACATTCACTAAATTACACAACAAGTTTTTATTCTTACATTAGCTTGGAACTTAATTTTCTAAAAATGAAAATTAATTATAATTTGTTATAGTTAATTATAATTAATTTGTAATTAATTATAGTTTGTGGGGCCTGACAAATTATAATCCTATGCAATGACACAATCTATGTTTGGAATGTTTATCGCTTCTTGCCGTGTGAGATTAAATTTACCCTACTACAAGAAAAATATTTTGAAATAGCATTTGTCAAATAGTGTATTTTTAAATTGTTTTAAAATTTTTTGAATATTTTTCTCAGATGAATTAAACACTTGAATAAAGAAATTGAAACAATACGCTATAAGTAGCAAAAGTAATTGCTAAGAATTGGGCGAGTTTTCAAATTCAGATTACAGTACCTATACACCAGAGTTTAATTCAGATTTTTTTTTAAATGATACCCCATTTGTAAATTTATAAAATAATTTGCGAAATATCAAGTAGAAAATTAATAATGCAGGGGTCAAAGCATTCAAATATGAAAATATAAGAATTTTCTTATACAAATATGCCGTTGCTATTCGGACCATCGGTGCGATTAGTGGGGGGCGGGGGGGGGCTATTCAGACCACTTCCTTGTTACGCTGGTCATAATAATGATTTTGTTTGTTTGATCTTTCATTTTCTCTGTAATATACTAATGATTTTGCTTGTTTCAACTACAAATTGAAACTTTTAGCATTTTGAAAGTGTATAATGCGATTGATCTACAATTCATATATATTTCAACATTGCTGTTAGAAAACATTACAAAATAAGTACAAATGTCATTTTCAGAAAAATCATACATACATTTGTATAGAAAATTGGGTTTGGTTTGTATCGAATTATATTGGAATGGTTTAATTTTTTTTTAAAGAATGAAAAGAAATAAAAAACCAATTGCATCTATGTAGTTGAATATAGATTTATTCATATGTTATACATTTATTCATATTTATGTATATTCATAACACATATTGCGAAGATTTTTTCAAAGATTAAAAATACTCATTTACTAAGATCTGTTTTCATGTTGCATTTTTTATTTTTATTATTCAATTTTCGAAATCTTCATTATTTTCATTTTTGCTTTATAAAAATTATTTTGAGTTATTGCCCTTTTATGAAGAATTTTAACATCATTTAGAGTACAAAATTACTGTGAAAATAATTAATCTCTACCACACTCCCACACTTAAAAAAAAGTAAAAAGATAATTTTTCCTGCATGGGGACGAGACACATTGTATTATGTCTAAATTTCACTCTTTTATCAGTACTAACTTATTCTCCTTGGAAAAGATGGTCCGAATAGCCTGTACAAAATTGCAGAAACGGTCCGATTAGCCACTTCGTATACAAATATAGGAACATAATTTCAAGAAAAGGTTGAGAGATTCAGTAAAAACAAACTATCTCTAACATTACTTTGTAATCTCGGAATGATTAAATGACTTGTAAATAAAACGCCCTAATTTAATCTCATGTAATTTAACAGATAAAACAAATGAAAAGATCAATTATTGTTTACTTCTCACATTATTTAGAAAAGAACATATTTTCAAATTTTATGTTTTTTTATTAGTCTACCTTTCACTTTCATACCAATTTATATTATTTAACATCAGTCCACATAATATTTTTTAAATAATGATTTTTTTTTTTTTTTTTAAACATGTTTAAAAAATTAAAAAGAAGAAGAAAAAAAAATCAGAACCCTTCAATTTAACTACCAATTGTACTCCCCCCCCCCTCTTAAAAAAAAAAAAAAAAGTTAAAAAGTAAGGGGAAAATATTAAAATAGTAATGGAATTATCAATTCTTTTGATTGTATAATTTTTTTTTCTTTTTTCAAATGATATTTGCTAAGCATTAAGTAACAATATGTTTATATTAGGATCGAAGTGGCTCATCGGACCGTCGGTGCGATTAGTATACGGGCTATTCGGACCATCTTTTCCAAGGAGAATAAGTTAGCACTGATAAGAGTAAAATTTAGAAATGATATAATGCTTCTCGTCCCCGTGCATGAAAATTTACCATTTTTACTTTTTTTTTTGAGTGTGGGAGTGGGGTAGTGATTAATTATTTTCACAGAAATTTTGTACTCTAAATGATGCTAAAATTCTTCATAAAAGGGCACTAACTCAAAATAATTTTTATAAAGCAAAAATAAAAATAATAAAGATTTCGAAAATCGAATAATAAAAATAAAAAATGCAACATGAAAACAGATCTTAGTAAATGAGTATTTTCAATCTTTGAAAAAATCTTCGCAATAATTTTGTTTATAAATATGTATAAATAAATCTGCATTACTACATAGATGTAATTTGTTTTTTTTATTTTTTTTTATTTCTTTACCCCCTTTTTTTTAAAGCAATTAAACCGTTCCAATATAATTCGATGCAAACCAAACCCAATTTTCTATACAAATATATGTATGATTTTTCTGAAAATGACTTTTGTACTTATTTTGTAATGTTTTCTAACAGCAATGTTGAAATAAACATGAATTGTAGATCAATGGCATTATATTATACATTTTCAAAATGTTAAAAGTTTGAATTTGCAGTTGAAATAAGCAAAATAATTAGTATTTATATTACAGAGAAAATTCAAGATAAAACAAGCAAAATCATTATTATGACCAGCGCGACAAGGAAGCGGTCAGAATAGCCTACACACTAATCGAACCGATGGTCCGAATAGCAACGGCCATATTAGGATATATTAGTTTTATTTTAAATTACCTTTTTATTTTATTCATTTGAAGACATCCAGGTGAAAATTCCTGTATTTTTTGTCAGATTTTATGTTAAATTATCCTTTAAAATGTTTTATTATGCCTTCCATACCACAGTTAAGTTTTTGTTTTTTCTTTTTAATCGATAAATTGTTATAGCTATGAAGTACAGCAATGAATACCGTACAAACAATAAATATCGTACAGCGAAAAGATGAATTTCATGAACTTTTATTATGAAATAAATAATTTTGACTTATTTTAAACATACACATTTGAACACATTTCGATGCTACTTAAATATAATCCGTTCAGACAAGCATTCAGAATAACGCTAAAGGACGATTTGGTAAACATACCAAAAATTTTAATTATAATTGTTTTCCTACAGCTATGTCCAAAATTAAATGTACTGGAGAATGACAAAAACGAAAACGTATTAAAATGTAACAAATGTTTTATTTATGAACTTACCTCGATAATTAAAATAGTAATCCTAATCAGAACATCCACGTTTTCCTCACATGGCAGCATGGCAGCATCCATCTTGCTTGAATCTTGTTCTTGATCCGTGTTGTAAACAAACAAGCGCTACGTTGCCATACCTGCTTTCTCATACCAAAAAAATTAACCAATATTAATAAAAAATCATATTTTTAATTTTTAAATGGAGCCTCTTATGACGTCGCAATTTCAATTTTTTTTAAAGATTTAATGTAATATTCTTTGGTATATTGCGCTTAAGCTCTATGATAAGGTGACCATATTTTCAAACACTGATTTAACAAATTACCGTTTGTCCCCAAATCAAAATAAATTTCAAGGACATTGAAAACTCTATTTCGGGACTTTTTCGCGGATATAAAAGACTAATAGCTATATGCTAGGCATAATTAATAAAAAGAACTCTGATTTATACATAACAAAATGCTTTGAAACACTTTTTTTCTATGACAAATTGCTGAGCCTGCGATATGTTTATGCAAGTTAGGGAGGCATACTATTGTCCTTGTCGTATCATGGTCTTAGACAGACTAAGAACGAGATTCAACAAGGATTTATTTAACGAAGCAGTATTAAATGTGTATTTTTAAGACGGGAATTATTGCTAGTGCTCGGATACTTTTGCTGCGGAGTGTACGATCCGACTTGTGATCTACGATAGCTGCGATTGTTACAATAGTATGCCTCCCTTAAACTATCCCAGCTTTATAGGGCAGTTGCAAACAGCTGATAACAGCATAGCAACGCGGACAGCGTGCCCTCCATCACTGGTTGCTATGCGCGGTTGCCATGGTGCTGTGAGCTGTTTTCAACTGCCATTTGCTTACTGTTCTAAAAATGGCGTCTATTTCTTTTCACGTGGAGTTGATAGCCCTCCATCTACGTCACTATGACGTCATATGAAACTGCTCTATTAAAATAATCAAGTCTATAGAACCCATTTACACTTTATTATGATGATAGGAGAGAACACAAAATAACAGCATTTCATTTTAATCTTCAGAATCCCCACTCCCAGAAATGCAGAAATTATTTCCGATTACATAACTACAAGAAAATCATTTCTTTTTCTCTCCTATCAATGTATCAATGCAATTTGTGGTAATCATATAACTGCCATTTTTGTGAAATTTCATAAAATAAATTTTATTTTTCACTTAACATAAATCGGGCAAGATAGAATTTATATACTAATTAGTAGTGCACGATTCTTTCTCTGCTCATGAAGTATGAGGGTCTTTATTTCAAAGTTTCGTTGATTTCCAAGATTATCCAATTATTTGTGCTTCAACGTATAGAATTAACAGTGTGGAAAGCGGGAAATAAAATTGTACTAAAAAAATTACTGTAATCGAAGTTAGTGTCACGAAATTAAAACCGAGACTCCCTATTGGTTAATTATGTTCTTAGATGACGTGATTGAGCAGAAGAAACTAGGAAAATCCAATCAGCTCTTCGGTTTGAGCAAAAAAATCGATCGAAGCGCCATCTAGGAAGCTTAATTATTTTAGCAGTATTTTAAGCATTCGATTATAAGCGCTTGCCCCACTGTATATAAGACTACTATATAATATAGTAGTCTTAACTGTATATTCTAGACACTGTACGTGTACTTGTGCATTAGACTGCAATTTTGATTGGATTGGAATGGATGGGTTTTCCGTCTCACTAGTGCTTAATGGGCATTAGGCAACGGTCTGGGATTCAACCCTAGAGGTGATCTGGAAACATGCCGTCACAATTTTGATCCTCCACGGAATGGACTACGATTTTGAAAGAAATACTTGCAAATATTTAAATTTGGGGACATTTAGTCTCCCCCAGTAATCAAAGAATTTTTGGTTGGTTGGGTTTTACGTCACACTAGTGCTGCGCAGATGGGCAATTGGCGACGGTCTGGGACACACCCCTAGAGGTGGTCTGGAGACATGTCATCACAATTTACAAAGAATTTTTGGAGACAAAAAATAAAAAAAGTCAAAATTCGAGGGCAGTCCTCGATTTTCGAGGACGTATGGTCACCTTACACTATGGGGTAAATATTTTTCAGTCATTCATTGATAAGGTAACCAAATGTCTTCATTTTCCGAGGACTATCGCTATCCCCAATTTCGAAGGAAAATAATTTCAATATGTAATACTTTTACAATTTGTACTAGAATATACAGAAAGCAGTTTTGTGATGACCATAACAAACTAATTTTACAATGTTTCAAAAAACTTCTTAAGTTTTTTTTTTTACTTTCTTCAAAAGAAGATTAGTAAAAATTTTCAACTCTTCGTTTTTGATGGATTCACATGTTTTGATAAGTCTCAAGCACGATTTCACTATTTATACTTTCTTCTGTATATCTAAGAAAAAAATGATGAATTCGTGAAAGTTTTTGAACTCTAGTTTTAAATGGATTTACATGTTTTGTGAGGTCCTTAATACCTGGGCCGCGGTAGCCCAGTCGGTAGAGTGCCGGCCTCGTAATTGGAAGATTGCGGGTTCTGTACTCGAGCCGGCCAGAGACCGTCGTGTACATCACCGGTTGCTGGTGCACGTAAAATCTGTCATGGCCGCAATGTCCTCCATGCTCCCATCAAAAATTATACCTCTGGGGTTACCGAAGCTGGAGAGCCATCCCTTCCATGGAGGATCAAAATTGTGATGGCATGTCTCCGAACCACCTCTAGGGGTGTGTCCCAGACCGTCGCCAATTACCCATCTGCGCAGCACTAGTGCGACGAAAAACCCAACCATCCATCCTTAATATGGTTTGACCATTTTTAGAAAACATGTGACTGTGTGCTAGGGTGTAGTACAGAACAAAATTTCGTATAAATATGTATGTAATGAGAATTACTTTTATGAAGTGATTGTGAGATTAATAGGAATTACTGATAACTGTAGTTGTAAACTATGAGGAAAAAGTATGTGCATTTTAGAACATCCCCTGAGAGGAAATAGCCCCCATTTGGTATAAATATTCAGTATGGATATATTTAAAAAAAACTCGTCAATACCTTTGAAACGAATGGTTGAACCATAGATCTATGTTAATTTAAAACAATGTTATAGATTTTTTTCGAGTAATACATTTGAGTTCAACATTTGTCGCGTCATGATCTTAGCCTTACGCTCTTTTTATGCTGTAAACTGATGATAAAAATTAGCAACCAAACTATACATATATATATGAGAAATCTAAGTTTGTGCTTCAATAATTTTTCTGCCAACTGTAAATTTTGAGTTACTAGCGTCATTTCCCCCTCCAATTGATGATAGGGAATACCGTCTGGAGGGGGGGGATAAAAGAAATATGTTCTTTGGAGGAATACTTCAGAACCTCTAAAAAGATGTTTAGCATGACAATTTGTATGCACTGGAACGGGAGATACATATTTTTAAATATTTGAACCATTTTCTTTTTCTGGGACTTGGAAAAAATTAATCAATTTTGCAAACCTAATGCATATACCTCAAAACCAATTTTCTTTGAATGCTGAAATTTTTTAAATCAGTTTTTATATTAAAATGTCAAAAAAATAGAATATTTTAAAATTTCGATCAAAACTTCGCAGATATAAATTTTGTAATACTGAACGTGATTCCCCCCCCCCCAAGGGGGATCCCTGAGGGAGCATGAAAAATTATGTTTTTTAGAGGAATACGTCATTGCGTTTAAAACATGCTTTGAAACGGGAAATACAGATTTTTAAACATTTTAATTTTTTTTTATCGAGATTTGGTAAAAAATGAGCAAAATTTGCAAATATCATTTTTTCTACAGATACTAATTGGGATCAATAGCCTACCGATCGAATTTCTACTGATGTCTGTAAAGATCTATTGATATCGATTGAGGATATAATTAATAGGTGGCAGATGTCAATAGCTTCTATTGATAAAGGTAGGGAAATCCATAGAAATCAATTCGTATCAATAAAACTCTATTTATATCGGCAGCCTACTGATCAAATTTCTAATAATGTCTGTAAAGGTCTACTGATATCAGTTGAGGATATAATCAATAGGTTACAGATGTCAATAGCTTCTATTGATAGCGGTAGGGACATCCATAGAAATAAACTCATACCAATAGAATTCTATTGATATCGATAAGTTTTTGTATTGATCTCTACGGATCATTTTTAGTATGGTTGGGCAATATATCTACGCTACAGGGGTTGTTCCAATTATACAAAACAAATTAATACATCTTCCTGCTTAACTTTGGTACATTGCATTTGATACTGACAAGCATTAACAAGCACAAAATTGTTCATTGTGGTACCTACCTTGCCATGATTGGAAGAAGCTTGTGTAGCAAATTAGCACATCTTACTGGCACATAGCACCACATCATCTTGTTTCTACATAAGCTGCTTACATAGCATATTATGCTAGCAAGCATTTACAAGCACACGATTGCTCACTGTGGTACCTTTTCCCCCATGATTGGAAGAAGCTTGTGCAGCAAATTAGCACTTCTTACTGGCATATAGCATGCCATACTATTTCTACTTAAGCTGCCTACGTAGCACATTATGCTGGCAAGCATAGAAAAGTATATAATAGCTCGTTAAGGTACATACCTTGCCATGATTGGAAGAAGCTTGTGCAGCAAGTTAGTATTTCTTACTGGAATACAGCATGCCATGCTATTTCTGCCTAAGCTGCCTACACAGCATATTATGCTAGCAAGCATATAATAGCTTATTAAGGTACATACCTTGCCATGATTGGAAGAAGCTTGTGCAGCAAGTTAGCACTTCTTACTGGGATATAGCATGTCATGCTATTTCTACCTAAGCTACCTACATAGCATGTTATGCTGGCAAGCATGAAAAAGCATATAATAGCTTATTAAGGTACATACCTTGCCATGATTGGAAGAAGCTTGTGCAGCAAGTTAGCTTTTCTTACTGGGAAATAGCATGTCATGCTATTTTTTCCTAAGCTACCTACATAGCATGTTATGATGGCAAGCATGAAAAAGCATATAATAGCTTATTAAGGTACATACCTTGCCATGATTAGAAGAAGCTTGTGCAGCAAGTTAGCACTTCTTACTGGGATATAGCATGTCATGCTATTTCTACCTAAGCTATCTACATAGCATGTTATGCTGGCAAGCATGAAAAAGCACACAATAGCTTGTTAAGTTACATACCTCTCCATGCTTTGGAAGAAGCTTAAACAACAAATAAGCATACAATGATTGTACATAGCATGTCATGCTTTTGCCGTGTTAGCTAGCTAATATAGCATTCGATGCTGGCTAGCATTATAAAGCATATAATAGCAAGAAAATCTAGCAGACATAGCAATACATAGCAATAACTAGCATATTTTTGTTGCTGGTACTAGCATGAATTTTAACTTGGGTAATCAATGAGAAACTGAACGTCCCCATTTGACCCGTCGTCCCCGTTTTAGACAACTCTCCCCTATACGTTTGCTCCATTTTTTTAAATGTTCAAAGAGTGACATACCACTCATTAAGAGATTTTGCTCTTCACATTTGATAGAGAATTAAAATATGGGTATAATTTACGTCAATCAAAAATTAATTTTTATTTAATAAGATTTAAGAAAAATCTGTAAAAATCTTTTATTATCTGTTAAAACATTGAATTCAGATAAAATACTTTTAAAGAGGACAACAAACTGCATTTTAGGTATCAAGTTTTATCTTATAGTTTTTCCTGAAATCCTTTGCAGATTATAAAAGAAAATATTTACTTTTCAAAAATTTTGGTTCTCTAAATATATAATTCTTGATTTATTTTATATTAAGTTCCTATATATTCGAGAAGAATTCACATATCTTCTTTTAAAGAGATAATTTAAGATATTTATCACAATAATTTCGCAATCTTAATTTGATTTTCTCCATATATTAGTTTTTTTAAGTTTTTACAGTTTATATAAAAAACACACAAATACGATATTACTTAAATTAAAGTTTATTAATTTACATATATTTAACATATTAAACGAAATAGAAAGTCAGTAGCGTTATAATGGATAGAATACATGTAAAGTGTAAAATGCCGAAATAATACATCGGTTTTAAGATTACCGCTTTAACATACAAATCGTTTATTTTGAGGAACATTTTATTTCGTTTAAACGCCTAGAGATATTTTAAGTTCTATTTTGTAACATAATATATGCGCGTATTTTCAAAACTAGATGATAAGTTTTTCCTCTTTTAAAATTTACGTGACGAAAAGGAATGTATCAGTAAGACAACTTTGTTTATTCCGATGTTCAAATTGCGTGAATTTTGAAAATAACAAATTCTTTTTTTTTTTTTACATAAATTAGAGGAAAGAAATATTTACATCATTTCCTTATCAGACTAAGGAATATTCATACATAAATTTAATGCCACATACAAATGTACACTAGTATGCATGTTTACCAAGAAAATTGCCGTTAATCTTACCAGATACTTTATTGAAAAACACGTTCTGTTATTTAAACATTTTTTTTTTTTTTTTTTTTTTTTTTTTTTTATATCATATAAGTATATGTTAATAAATATTTTTATGATAAATTAATAATAAAAACATGTACCCAAGACATTGAAAATTGTAATACCTTTCGCAAAGCTATAAAAATATAATTTAATGTAAGGTATACTATCCATATTATATACAAATTACTAGAACTTGATTGCTACGTTTTATTCTAATAATAACAGTCATAATAATACTAACAATTGTTACAAATTGTATTATTAAACATACAGATATGTTACAATGTTACACTAATACAATGTTACAATACAATTGTTACAATACAATTAATACAATGTTAAAGCACTATATGTTCTGATCATACGATAAATGACTAAACGAAGAGAAATATAATCATAAGGCTAAAGGTTAGTCGATAAAGATTTATTTAATGTTGATAATAGTTATCTTTCAAAACTTTACAGTTTAGTTCTTAATTATCATATTAAAGAACTAGAAGATTTTTAAAATCAATTTTGTTTTTTAAATTTAAATGTAAAGATTTTGTTTATTTAGAGAAAAACTATTATTAGGTTTTATAGTATAAAAATTTGATTTACATACGTTTATGTTTTTCGAAATAGATGGAATAAAAATGCTCCATCTTCAACTCAAAATTATTACTTACAAATATACAATTATAAGACTGTGGGGTTTCAGGCCGGCCTAGCTCTGCTTGAGACCCCATTATTTTAATTAACTTATTCGCACAATTTAACTTCAAGCTTACTGTTCCGTCCAACAGAACACTCTTGCTAACAAAACACCACCTCCAACCGCTTCACTTTCCAAATCCCCAATAGCATCTCGTATTCACTTACACTGCACAAGTTACTTCCTTCGATGCGTACATTCATTTCGATCTAATCTGAATCACCGCCGATTGTTCGCGTCGAAATATCCTAACTCCCAAGTATTACGTCACTGGGCGTGCTGGTACCAGACTTTTCTCCAAAACTGCACTGCGCTGCGATTTACTTTACCACCGTTTACCTGCGGCGACCTGAAATTGACTCAAACTCATTTTCTCGCAAGACAATCATTAAAAAAAAAATTACCACAATTTTTTCACTGATTAAGTATTTCGTACTACGCTCAATCCATTGATTCTGAATTGTGTAAAATTCCTGCGACAGTTAAGGATTCAACATACCTGCCGAATATGTGCATAAAAATTAGAGATAAACATTAATATTGTTAAAAAATGTAGACTTTTAGAAAAATGTATACTCATAAGCTTACAGCTATTATTTGTTTTTTGTAAATATTATTCACATTTATTAGTTAGCCATATTATTATCTAACATACTGAAAATTAAACTGTATTTTGAAAAGAAAGTTATGGCACAGCACAATAAGAATTGGGAATTAACAGAAAAACTTATCAGCCAGCATTTTTTTTTTCTTTTTTTAACCTGAGAGCAACGTCAATTTCCATATTTACTATTAAACAGCTACATGTTTTGTTCCATTCTGTATCGAAGACACAGATATGTCAAACCATGTTAATTGTTGTTGAATGTAATATAATAATAATAATAATAAAAACATTTCAAAGAAATATATGTGTGTGTGTGTGTGTGTGTGTGTAATCCAAGAGGAAAGAAATATCAAATTTTTAAAAGACGAAAAAAATTATAAAATAAGCAATTCAAAACTGAATATACATACTGAAGGCCGAATAAAATGTAGTAATTATAAGCTATGTAAACCTATATAAAATATAAATAAAAGTAACCAGAAACCAACAATGAAACCAGTCATATACTTAACTCCAAAAGCATTGAGACTAACATATGAGAGACCCTCTCAAATCCAAAGTAGAAAAATAAGATGTTTCAAGATCTACTATCAAAAGCTAAGAATAGCCCGATCCCCTGTAAATAAATGAATGTATTTGTATATATATATACGGTTGTCATAATTAAACTTGGCCTATTTAGCGCTCTCTGTAGCTGAAACGAAAATGCGACCTATAAACAGTTCAAAGGACGAGCTTAAATATTCTATAAAAAAATTATAAATAAATAAATTTTGAAAATTTAAACTATGGTATGCATTACAATTAAAATTCTTAAAATGATATGCAATAAATAACTGTGATATATTTAAATATTACGGCATATAATACAGTTTTGCATATAATACAAGTTTTTTGCGCAAAACTTTACTAACGACAGAATGTTTAACTGTTAATTTCCTCTTGGCCGGCCAATTCTTCCGATATTAATCCGAGTGGTTTGTTATTATGTGGTTTTTAGACAATTTAGTTTATCATTGAAATGTTTTAACTTTGGCTGACTTGAACGAACGCGTAACGTTATCGGCGGATTACTGGTGATCAGCTTCAATTAGCTGATAAAAACATTTGATGCAGATTTTAGATCTCAATGATGGAGCCCAAATATAACAATATACTTAAAACCGCTAAACAGTTTCTAAAAAAATATCAAAAGTGTCTGTAATAATAAATAAAGGTGTTTGTATTAAAATATGTATCTTGTTTGTATTTTGATGTATGGCTACCCTGGAACAATTTGTTTTATTTTAATTAATTAATTAATTAATTAAATTATTTATTTATTTTCGTACTTTTTCTGCGGATAGTTTAAATTGTCCATTTACAAATTTTCAACTCTATCTGCGTTTATGTTACAACCACATAGAGTGCTGAATCAAGAGATAGAAAATAAACTTGAGTATTTTTTTAGTTATTGCATTTTTTTAAACTTTCAAAATAATTTGTCCGTATCCGGATTGAAATTATTTGAGGTCGTGGTTTCATTTGTTCCATATGGGATGATAGTAATATTAAAAATGTGGTGAAATAGTTTCATTGTTTTCACTACCAAAATCTTCACTCACCATATCGATAAATCTACTCGCCACATCCCCTATTTACAGCTACTCCAAATACTGCTGTATTATGTATTTCCTATTTATATACTTCCATTACATAAGAACTCTTTCCACGAAACAAATTTGCTTTTAAATCGAAAAAAAAATTAACCATTTTACAAATGCGTCAAATGTAATATGTATTTTCCGTAGAATGCATTTGTTTGAATGTCTAAAAATGTATACTGAAATATTAATCCCTAAAGCTTAGTACCCAATAAGGTCTAGATTTTACTCATGTAACTTAAATTATTTTTTTCCTTACTGAGTGAATTATGCCTTTTTATCTAAGCGACCATAATTGCAATATCATGCAGAAATTTGTCCATTTCCGTTATCTAGATTCTCTACAATCGAAATTTTAATACTTTTCTAACAATAATATAATTGTAATATAATTTTGAATAGTGTTTATTATTTTATAATGTATTTTGTTTAAAGTAATAACGGTTTTTATGTTGAAATTGACACCACAAACTTATGTATGTATATATATAAGCATAATTATTGTTATACAATATACATGTCTTATATTTCTTCCAATAATTATATAATTAACCGATAATATTGGATGTATTTTACTAACAAGGAAACATTCAAAAGGTGTCATCCTCAAAAAGTATTGAAAAAATATATATGTGATTCTACTCTTTATAAAACAACAGAAAATGAAAAAATTATCGGCTGAAATTAATTACAGCGACCACAAAAAATTATCAAAATTAAGCATAGTTGGCGATTTCACACTGCTAGGCGATTGATTTTGAGTACTTGGCGGTAAAGCAAAACACGGTTCTGTTCGTACACGGCAATCTCGTGCGAGCAAACCTATCGCCTAACAGCGCTAAATCGCCAAATATGCTTAATTTTGATAATTTTTTGTGGTCGCTGTAATTCATTTCAGCCGATAATTTTTTTCATTTTCTGGTGTTTTATGAAGAGTAGAATCACATATATTTTTTTTCAATACTTTTTGAAGATGACACCTTTTGAATGATTAGTTGTAAGTCAAGAAATATAATAATATTTTATTCACATTTTCCCTATAAAAACGTGTACATTAGATCAATACAAATTGTTAAATATTTAATATTTAAAAATATCATCTTATATTTAAAATAATCGTATATTTCACTCAAGCTACAGTTTCACATTTTTCCCGTAATCTTCCAACACTACATTTATATAGCAATTGTCAACATAACTTTTCATATAAACACACTATAAAACACACTATTACATTTTGAATCTGTATAGTATTGGAAGAATCAATAAAATAAGCGGATCTGTACCATGCATGATATTACAAGAAAAAGAATATTTTATACTAATATAGTTGTAAAAAAAGTTTGTAATTTATGGATTGTTTTTTAAATGGCTAGATTTTCTTAAACTTTTAATAAATTAATAAATAAGCAGAACAATATTCTTGATTAAATATCGTTAACAAAATAAAATTATTTCACAACTATGCATACTGTATTCAAATTTATTATCTATAAATGTATTAAAAATTTTTCCTATTAGTATTTAATTTTTTATATCAAAGGGAATATATAACAATAATCTGTTGTACACGCGCCTTTATTCAATGAAAGGGAAAAAAGTTGGCACGTTAAAAAATAATTTTTGTACAGTATACTATTTATAGAATAAATGGATTTTCTAAAAAACTGAAGCGAAAAACTAAACGTGAGTTAAATATGAATTGTCAGTAAAATTCTCTAATTTCGTAAGATCAATCACTTTTATTTAAGTAATTACATAATTACTTATTCAGTTGTATGTCGTCAATTTTAATTTATTTCATTTATCTAGCAGTTCTCAGTACTAGCAATAAATAAATAATTAATTCAACATTTGGTACTGTCTTTCATGCCTCAAAGAATTAATTATTACTACGATCTCATGAAATACATGAAATACCACGTGATCGATGAAAGGCTGAATAACTATGTCTGAGGAAACTTAGCAAGCAATCACATTCAATTTCCGATTTCAAAATAACCCGCAAGCACCTACAATTTTCCATGGAAAATGATATGCTGATGCATTTACATCTGCATGATCTCACCAAGCGAAGTCAGTGATGGAATTAGGCTATCTGTCGAAATTCACTTACGTGGAAATTTCATATTTTGATCAAATTCATTTAAGTTAAATTACTCTTGCTTAGGAGGTATTTGGACATTGTATTTTCAATGTTCTGTAGTGAATATTATATTGTACTTTTGCGTTTTTATATTTTTCTAAATTATTTCCCAACTTAGGAAAGTTTAGAAACGCATATCTATATATATATATATATATATATATATATATATATATATATATATATATATATGTTCGAATTTTAAATGTATGTATGTTATGTTATAGTATTTTTTCTAATCTTTCGTTATTATAATTTTTTTAAAAGAAATTAAATAACCATAATATATTAAACGGCATTTGCTCCATAAACACGAATTAAGAAAAATAAAACAGTGCAATAATAAAACATTTTTTTTGTTTGTTTGTTTAATAATTGCTTTTTGTAAACAGCTCCAAAATAAATTGCTAGTACGTATTGTATACGAAATAAATTGCTAGTTTAATACATATTGAAGTTAAAATATATTTAGGTGCGTTACATACAATTTAACTTTCTGTGTCAAGTTCGGTTTAAATCGGTTCAAATGTTTGAAAGAAGATATTGGAAATACATATATGCATACGATGAGTTTGTTTATATTAAGATGATGAAAGCTATGCATCTTACATCTTGTTTACTAACAATGAAAAATAAAACAATTGTACGCTTACTAAACAATACAATTCGTTTAAAAATTATATTAATTACACATATTTATATGTATTAATCCTGAAAAAAAAATTGTTTTATTCAGATTATTATTATTTTTTTATTTTTTTGCACATTTTTCCATTAGTTTCTTTAATTAAACTGATATTCATTATTAAGAGATATTTTGGAAAAAGTGCTTCACTTCATACTAAATAATGTATTCCGTTTTTTACATTCAGAAGTTTAGATTCTTCATATATAAATAACTTAGACTTAAAAAAAGTATTAAATCTAATTAAAATGAATATCTCTTATTAAAACTCTCATTCATGCATACGATATTCCTAGAAAAAAAAATCACCTAAATTTCGAATAAAATTTAATACTTTCATTTTATTACCTGCTTTTAATGAAATGGTTGCCAACATCGAAAATTTCATTACGTATTTCAAACCGATTCTGTAATGTATTTCCTTCCCTCTAGGGAAAATCTAAATTTATTTCCTGATTTTAGTAGTGCTAAAATGAGAAGAAGTTTAAATATATTACGGTCTGTTTAAAGCGGCTGAAATAAAAATAAATAAACAAAAACATATAAAAAGGTACTTTATTCTTAAAAAAGCACTTTGATGATAAATAGTGATTATGAGTTCACACTTCAAAGATATTTTTGATAATTGGAGATTTATAGAAAAAATAATAATTAATTCGAAATCAAGTCCCATTTTAAACATTTTGTGTAATTTGTGAGCTGTAAATGTTCCAATTTACAATCTATCACACATGGTAAATCATTTAATTTCTGGATTTTAGTGCAAGAAATGTTTTTGTTTCTTTATTAATCTCGGATTCTGAATCGATTTTAACAAAACTTTTTTTAGGTTATAAACTGTCATTTTTAGTGCTCTGTTCGAAAGCCAGTAAATTTGGTAAAAAATTGCTAATTTTAAAGCAAAATAATATATAAAAAATCAAGATCAGAGATTTGCATAGGATTAGCTTAATACTTTTTAAATCATCCGCAATAATTAACAAGTGAAATGTGTGCCCATGTCTAGAATTTGTGTTGGAAACGGCTCTAATGATTATGATTTAAAATATATATGTAATGATAAGTGTGCTTCAGAGGGTAAACCTATCTGACTTATAATCAGAACTTATAATCATTACTTTCCCTGCTAACTCCCCCTACGCCTGAGGCAAATTACAGATGGAACCTGTTTTTCTAGAAAACTACTCAAACTGATTTTACAAAAATTTAGTGTTAGCTGCTATTTCAAATAACTATTCGATTTCAAACACTCTCATCTCTTAGTAAAATTGTTGTACAGTGGTAATCCACTATTTTCCTCCGACAAAATATGCAGAAAATTGATTTCTTTGTAACTCCAATAATGAATTTGATACAAATTAAAAACTTTTGGACTTCCCAGAAGACAGACTGACTTGACATATCTTCATTATACAAAAGTAGCATTCTCACTTAACTCGTTATATTTCAAAGTTGAAAAATAGAAAAACCTTGTTTTCTACAAAACTTTTCGGACGATTTTGAAAAATTATTAAGTGTGGTGATTCTTCTAAATATGAATTATTTTCATATTCAGTAAGAATACAGTTTACAGCTAAACTACGCTTCACCTGAATTTAGTGTTAGCTGCTATTTCAAATAACTATTCGATTTAAAACACTCTCATCTCTTAGGAAAATTGTTGTACAGTGGTAATCCACTATTTTCCTGCGACAAAATATGCAGAAAATTGATTTCTTTGTAACTCCAATAATGAATTTGATACAAATTAAAACTTTTGGACTTCCCAGAAGACAGACTGATTTGACATATCTTCATTATACAAAAGTAGCATTCTCACTTAACTCGTTATATTTCAAAGTTGAAAAATAGAGAAACCTTGTTTTCTACAAAACTTTTCGGACGATTTTGAAAAATTATTAAGTGTGGTGATTCTTCTAAATATGAATTATTTTCATATTCAGTAAGAATACAGTTTACAGCTAAACTACGCTTCACCAGAATAAAATATATCAAAAATCTGGTTTTCTTAATATATATTTCTAAGATTTTATGGGAAAACTAACAGAGAAGTGATTTTCAAAATTTTAAATAATTGCGATTGCTGTCTTTTACAGGAAAAAAAAATGCTGAAAACATCTTTTACTAGTTTGATAACAAAAGCGTTATCAGATTATTTTCATTTACTTATTACATTTATTTCACATTTGTTTTATTTTACTTTATTTTTTGTACTCATAAATTAATCTCGCAAGTTTTCATCTAATATCATAAAACAGCTCAGGCTCTAATTCGTATAATATAACACTTGCTTAATTATAATCAGAACACTTTAGTACTTTCTCTAAGTTTAAGAAAATACTTAATATATAACGAAACTTGAGCTTTATAATTTATTATACAATAGTCGACAATACATTAAACATGTATAGTTTCAGTTTTTTTTTTTTTTTTTGAAGTATTTATTCTATTTTTAAAAAATGTTTTCCATGCCCTTGTATATTCCTATTTAGAAAATACTTAGAATGACACTCCTAAGGGCATTCTTCCTCAGGCCTAGGACCGTAGTACAGTCAATCAGCTTAATACCCTCAACGCAACCCAAACCCCTATTTTAAAATAACCTTTAATAGTTAAAAGAAATTTAGACTTTACACAGTTTGGTATCCCTGTACAATTTCAATTATGATAAATCTATTTAATAAAAATAATAATTCAGTCATCAATACATCACAAATAACTTTGAAAGTGATCTAATATCTGCTGCAACAAAGTGACATGCAGCTTCATGGTGTTTTTTTATTGCCATTCTATAACATTAGGAATGCTTACGAATTCTTAAGTTATTTAGGAAAATATTATTTAAAGCATTTCTTTTTAATGAAATAAAAAAAAATAATAATAAGTTAAAATTCTGAATACATATGAATGAATAAAATATGCAAATATAGTATTACCAGCTTTATTTTCTTCGCAATGGAAATGACATTATAACACAAAAATATCTAATACACTTCTTTTCATTCAAATTGTTCAGAGCATTAGAAATGGAAATATCTGAGATTGAATTTAAATCCCTCTTAGATTCATTAGATTTACTTCCAAAGTAAGAGTGCAATATTTATATTGCGTTTCTGTAGAAGGGAATTTACGTTTTTTTCTGTGTGTTTGTGTGATAAAGGCAAGCAATTAGTTTCTAATATTAAGCTAGTAGATTTGTTAAACTATTCACCATTATAATGCTATAAATGAAATGTTATAATTTATTATTCTTATTTTTAAAATAATATAAAATCAATAATAAGAGAAAAAAGATACATTTTTCAGGATATTAATTTTTTAATAGGCTTTTCATTTAAAGTAAAAAATATGTATTATAAGTAATAATGAAAAGCATGTGTAGCAACAAGTAGAATAAATGAATAAGCATAACTTCATTTAATGTAATTTGTGCAATTTAAGTAAATGTAAAATTACATATTTATCATTACTTTTTATAATTCCAATTACTTTTTATAATTTCTATAATTATATTTTTTCTCATAGAACTGACTTATATTTTGATTCAATCATTTTAAAATTGCACACAATTAGTTTTATTTGCAATATAATTTCTTGCATCTTCTTTCTTATTTCTCAACTTGGGCATTAGTGACATTCACCGGAACTGATTTAATTGAACATTCTTGTTAGAAATTATTATGGTAAAACATTACACACGAAAATATTATATACATTTTATGCTGCAGAAATACAGTGATCATTAAAAGGAATTGTAATTATTTCACTTGCAAGACGTTAGATTTTTAATAACGCATAGCTTCCGGGATATACGAATTACCCTTTTAATATTCGTATTTTAAATAGATACTCCTGAATCCATATTTGAAATGTTTGTTCAAAATATACTTTGGAAAACTTGGTATTATATGTTATTTATTGAAAATTATTTATGTTTTGTTTGCGTATTAGTTTAACGTTAATAATCTAGAAGGATGATAAAAAACGTTTCCATGCAACGTGTGCTTACATAAAACGCGCAATTATGATATAGAACAAACGAAAAATGAAAATTTTCTTGCAAACATAATTGGACTTGGCAACTTTCACTCACCACTGAAGCAGCTTTCACATAAAAGCTTATATTTCCACTTAATATTTAAAAATTGAACTTTATTAGGTTTCTTCAATAAAATATATATTCAGACAGCAATTCTTATGCATTTTGACATATATTTTGCAAATTTGAAATTTATAAATCGTGTTTTCTCAGTTTATATTTTTATATGAATTCACGATCTTCGAAATACTAAAACGTCAACAGATATTTAAGAAAAGTTTATTTTTATTTTATTTATTTATTTTAATCTATATAAATAAAGAGAAGTGTCTGTGTGTGTGTCTGTGTGCCTGTGTGTGTATCTGTCTGCGCTCTGGTGCTCACACTATTGATCGCAGAGCTTCCAAATTTGGCATATAGGTACCTGGGACTCTGCAAGTGTGCCCCTCATCGAGATTTTTTCGAATTTCGAATTTAAATTTTTTTAATTCATGCTTTTTCGATTTTAAACATTGGCTTTCATTTTTCATTTTTCATTTTTCATTTTTCATGAATTTATTCTTCGATTGTAATCGTCTGCGTATCTTAGCAACGGCTATTATGCAATTCATTTTTTATTTAATACATTCATTTTTCATTTTTTTATATAATTCCTTTAAAAGAAAAATATTTATTATTATTATTATTATTATTATTTATAATATTTATTGGGTGAAAAAAATGGTAGTTTATAGTAGAAAGGATTAAACTGATTAAAATTCGTTTATTTTTCATGTATTTAATTCCTTTTAAAAGAAAATCTAATTTTTTATTTTATTTTATTGCACTGGTCGTAATCAAATCATAATATAGAGTAAATAACGGGGGCTAAAAACACATGGTTCAAAAACTAAAATATATAATAGATGATGAGATACAGTCATCTTTAAAATTGTAGTTCTTAAATAACAGAAAATCCACAAGTCGTCGATAAATACCCAGATAGAAGTGCCCGGGAAAGACCTGTCTGTAGACAGTGAGAAACTGGACCCGATGCAGTACGGGCAGAAAAAAGAGCTGCTTTAGGCAACGGGTATCCGAAGAAGTGAGATCCAAAGCGATTTCAGTTTTTTTTTTTTTTTTTTTTTTTTTATGTGTAATGTGATGTAAAAAATAAATACTGATCCAATTCTTTTGAAAATTCATTTAAACATAGTGACCAGCGAAGCGGGCGTAGCCTGCTAGTGTTTTATAAAATCTGCTTAAAATATTCGGAACGTGTTTTGAAGATTATTAATAAATTTTTGAGAAAATTTAAAAAGTGCATGTCAAGTAGAATATTTAGAGATTTTTTTTTTTTTTTTTTTTTTTTTTTTTTTGTTATATTTTGAATTTTTAATATTTTTTTTCTGGAAATAATTTCATTTAAAGGAATTGCAAATCATATCCTTCATTCCTTTAAGTAGATTTCTTAAAATAAATAATCAAATAAATAAATAAGTAAATAAATAAATAAATAAAAAGCCTTTTCTTAAATATCAGTAGAATTTGTAGCATTTTAAAAATCATGATGTCATGACATAATGCAAACTGAAAAAACGCATTTTAAAGTTTTCAAAGCTGCAAAAAATATATCAAGAACCATAAAAATTGTTGTCTGATTATATATTTTACTAAACGAGCCAAATATAGTACAATTTAAAAATGTTAAATAGAAATATAAGCTTTTATATGAAACCTACTTCTGTAGTTGTGCGAAGTCCGTTTAAATGAAATGTAATAATTATTATTCGCTTCGTGACCAACTTCCAGTAGGCACAACAAACTGATTCTAATCCACCCCGACTTTTGGCGTTCCTCTAGAAGAACAAATTATATATATATATATAAAGAAGAAGAAGAAAAGAACTTGCTTACTCGTTTTTAGAACTTCCAAGCTCTGGAATTTTTAATACCACTATTTTCTTAAAATTACCTTCGTCTTACCGAATCACTAAACCTTTTTGCTTTTTTTTTTTTTTTTTTCTGATATTTAAAAAAATGGCGTATAAAAGTCTGGAAGGTTGGTAACTCTGCATTTTTAAATCGTTAAGAGTCTCATATATATATATATTGGTAATACTTGTAATAAACTAGGTAATAAATAGTAATACTTGTAATAAATAGTAATAAACTAGGATAAAAAATTTGGGCATGCAGAAGCATAGCTTCACTTTCTGGGGAGGGATTGTTTGAACCATAGAGATGTGATTATTTAAGCCAAAGTTTTTTTTTTTTTTTTCTTTTTTCTTTTTTTTTTTTTTTTTTTTTTTTTTTTTAATAGATAAAAAATAAAGAAAGAGAAAAAGAAAAAAAATGAGTGTATTTTGATGTTGGTATAAAACTGACTGTCTTTCGGAATTTATAATTGTACTTCGCTGAGATAAAAAAAAGGTCTTCATTCATAATGGAAATAAATTTTAATAAATAATAACTTAATAACTAGCTTGTAGTGCGTGAATTTTTATAAAATTATATAGAAGAAAGACTTCTTGTTGCCGCAACATACTACTAGTTTTGTTAAAATAAATATTCTTTGAGAGGGGCAGCAGAGAGCGATGCTTAATGTTAAAATAGGATATTCTGCGGTCCCCGAAGTGTTAACTACTATAATGACGGAATTCTCCAAAGGTACATTTTAAATTATCGAAAGACCAAAAGGCATACTTATTTATTCATTATTATTGATTTTGTATTCAATTTTTACCATACAATAAGAAATAAAAATAATAGGACTTTTTTTTTTTTTTTTTTTTTTTTTTACAATTCTGAAATTTCCTTTTCATTTAATATTTCAATAAGCTTAATTGTAAGGACACAACACAGATAAAAACGTGGAATAAGTGAATAAGTTTACAAAAAAAATGTCTTGATTTTAATAATTTTATCATAAGCTGTTTTGTAATGAGTGTAAACTTTTCGGAATGTTAAAAATAAAATATAACATGGCACTTTTGTGGAGGCATTTTATTTTTTTGAAAAGTGTTTGGAATTCGTTTTTCTTTATCTGTATGTTTTTTTTTTTTTTTTTTTTTTTTTTTTTAATATATATATTTCTATAAACTATAATGATATTTCGCGATCGAAATAATGCACGTTTTAATAGATCTATTTAAATCTTTCATGTTTACAAAATTCATTTGTATTAAATAAATGATTCTCTGCAGCATCTTATATTTCGTACAGAGTTTGAGATAAGAATACTAATTTTACCGTATTCCACGAGGTGGCGCTGTAAACCGTTGCAGCATAAGGACCCTATATATAAAGAGATTGGACATTGACCGAAAGTCGGCCATTTTAGTGCCAATTCGGAGCGATCCCCCGCTACATTGCACGGTGACACTACCTCTGACACTGCCTACGTTCGACTGCCCGTAGCGGGTTTTCCCATGACAGCCACGAGGCTTCCTGCTAGGTGGCGCACCTTGACATGTCTCTGGATCGTCATGTGCAAGCGCGTGCGCGTAACACATGTTGCCGTTGAGATATCGAACCATTCACCGAACTTTTTAGACACACCACGTATATATATACATATATTTTAATCGATATACATAAAATTTATGTATTATTATATATAATACATAATTATTCAGTAATATAATATTGTAAAAATACAGTAAGTGAATTTATTTTATGTCATTATAATGAATTATAAATAACAAAGAAAACTTTTTTTTTTAAATATTATATTTTGAAAAAGCCAAAATTCAAACTAAGGCGTACTTAAAATAAAGAATGTCAAAATGGTAATTTTAAAACATCCTAAAATAGCATCAACTATTTCGAGGGTAGCTTAAAGCAAAAAGAGAAAAGTAGAAACGTTGTTTTTGAAAGAGCAGGTAGATTAGTTCATAAAAGTGCCATGACAGACAGCTTCACAGAATTATCAAATAAGAATGTAAATTACGATTAAGAACTAGAAACTTATACGTGAAATTTGAATAGAAAACAAATATCTAAAAAATATTTGAATTTAAAAGCTCACTTTAAATTATAAATTTGCATAAGAGATTTATTTATGACATTCTGTGCAATTCAGAATCAATAAACAAGTCCAATTTTAAAATATTGTACTTTGCTGCTAAATATGAAAAACTTAATACCTATTGAGACTACAGAAAACATATTATTATTATTTTTATTCCTATACTGTGGTTTTACTTTCTTTTCTCTTTTTTTGTGACAAATAATTATTTCTTCTGCTGATTTCTGAGCATATATAAAAAAGGAGATAAAATCAGATCAGATTTCTATTAGGCTTTTCCTTTCGTTTTTTATCATTTATCACGATTGCCTGAAATTGACAAATACAGACACTGACTGGGTACTTTTTGTAACTCATTCTTATTTTGTTCTTCTTACTGGCGGGCTTTTCTATCTTTGGCAACCGTGATTGATGTTAGCTTTGCTTCCTGGAAGACAGCCGAGACTTTCAAAGTAGAAAAACAGGGTCAGAGATATATTTTTTTATTTGTCTATAATCCTCTTTTATGCTCATATTTTGTGAAAAAAAACAGTATGTTTTTGTTTTGTTCGAATTATTACGAAAAAGAATAGAATAAATGGAACTATGTTGGTTGCCTTTTGTTTTATAGCTTGAAGTTTTGAATTTGAATTTAAATACTATCTACCGCAGGAATGTTTTCTTGTATTAAAATATAGAAATTTTTAATGAGAGTACAAATTGATGTTATTTTATCCATTTTAACATGTGGATAACACTTAATGGCGACCGATTTCATTTAGTTGCAAGTTTATGTCAGTGAGAGAAAAGTCAGGATTTTGCGGTGTCTACTTCGTGGCTTTATATGATGATGGCGGCGGCCAATGACAGGACTTTTTAAGTGAATTAAACATAGCTTGATTGAACTAGTAAGAAGTTTAAAACCATTAAAATGTTTAAGAAAGAACATACACTCCTTATCATATTTATAAGGTCACTTTATATTTTGAAATAACTAATGTAAAAATAATTCTGAACAAGATTATACTGAGTGCACTTAATATATCTAGTATTCTAAAAACAAAAACTGCTATATATATATATATATATATATACTTTTTTTTTTTTTTTGTATGAAACAAAATTAATAAAAAATAATGAAAAATATTTTTTTCTCCACGTTTTTAGACGTCCATAATTATAGGAACAATCAAGATTTTTTCATTTTATTTAACTTACTAGCGGATAAATTACAGTTGACATGCGAATTTGTTAACCACTGGGCTAGATTAATTAATACATAAGACTTAAATTTTTCTTGGACGTACATTACTGAACATCCCTCGAAAAAAAAAAAAAAAAAAAGAACATTCAAGTAGTGAAGTATGATAAATGTGTTTTTTAAGTGGAGGGATAATTTCATTCAGTCGAATTTCTAATGGAATTTGAAGATCTAAACTATCTGAAGGAAATGTGATCAAACATTGAACTGCTGGTTTGATAGGAGAGAGGTCTGATGCAAAATCAGAGTTGTTTTACAGAGATCGAAGACTTATAATTCCTCTTACTGTTCTACTTATAATGACTGCTGCTGAATCTGCTCGTAATTTTTAACGAAAATTTGTGGTCTACATTTATGTATGTTTAAAATAATTAATAATATGTTAAAATGAATAAAAAATCCTGTAATATTCAATAAGCATTTAATGGGGGAAAGAACGTCTGTGAATAAAGTTGAATAAAGGAAATATTAAATGGTAAAATGTTGCATTTTTGGATGAAAAACATTTTATTCCTGATTAAACAAATGATTTTAACAGTTACTGTTACAATCTGAAGATATCGAAAGACAGAGCAGATTTTTTAAAGGCAGATATGAATCGGTTATTTTAAATGTGGATCTACGGTGCCCTGGGGAGATGCTTTTACTGAAGGCAAAATAAATTTAATAATTTTTTCTATTTTTATGAACATCAAGAGAATATCCGTAAATTTTAAACGATGAATTCTCAGATTTTTGTTAGATTTTGGGGGTAATAATATTTTTTTTCAACAAGACTTACATTTTTGCTCTACTTCTAGAGCAATAGGAAATAGTTTGAAGAAAGAAACTTCTGTATTAATGCCTTTCCCGTGGCCTAAAAGTTGAAAAAACTTTAACTTATCATATTAGAAAAGTGCATGCAAGTGGAAAGAAATTTAAATAGTTTAAATGTATTCAGAATATCATTTATGCTGTATGAAATTGCATTGAAACTGAATATTAAAAAAAAAATGTGTGTTTATATACCAGAGAGAATTTCTGACTGTTTCACCCTAAAAAGAGATCCCATAAAATATTTATTTAATGAATAACTGAAAAAAAAAATACTAAGATTCGAGCTGTCCTTATAATTGTGAATACCTGAAAAATCATCTTTTTGACCATATTTAAAGTTTTTTTAAGATAGAAAAACGATAAAACTTTTTGAATATAGTCTTATAATGAAATTCAAATTAATAAAAAAATATATTTGTTTAAATAATAGTGTTCAGTGTTTAGTAAATATACAAAAACGGGTGTCCTTTTAATTATGAGAACAAGTGTATTAAGTTTATGAAAGAACATTTGGAGACTCTTTCCTTATTACGTTCAGAAGCTTGAATGAACTGACTTTGATAAGCTAAGAGTATGATAAGGGTCCAGACCCAGAGTTTGTTCAAGTTGTCTGAACAAATGCCATATCGGAACGAAAATTGAAAGAAGAAAAACGAGAACAAAATTTGAATGAAGAAAAACAAGCTGAGAAGTTAAGGCTAAAAAAGAAGTTGAATTGGAAAAAGATCATTTAAAATTAGATTATGATTTAGAATTAGCGACAATTCAATCATCTGGGCCAATTCAAATGTTACTTAAAGTAGATATGAGATTAATTAATCTTATTTTAAGTAGATATGAGAATAATGCTAAGAGGATGAAATTAACGTTGCCTAAATCACAATAAAAGAAATTTGGCAGCAAAATTAAAGATTGATGTTCTATATGGAGCCAGCTTGAACAAATCGATAAAGGTGACGAAATCACCAAAGGAGGATAATTTACAATATCTTGTACGAGCAATCTCTAGTTCATGAGTAAGAGGCGTTTTTGAAAGCTTTTAGCCAACTGGCGCCAATTGTTCAACGGCTTTTTAAAAATTTAAAAGTTTAATTTGGCAAAAAAGATATGCTGCCATTGATAAATACACATCTATTTTATATCACATATCTGAGTCTTGTTCTTCAGCAGGTTTTTTTAATGCCAGGAATCGCACGAATTCGCACGGATTCTTCTAACACTGATGCTAAAGAAAGTTTGAATCATGTGATATATTTTTTTTTAAGTAGAAAGAGGAAAAAAACGAATAATTTTAACTGTAGCTCTTTTCGGTTTAACAAAGAGAGAAGATAACAGTTATTTTAAGAAGAAATATTGCTCTAGTAGAGAATATAAGCGAAATAAAATACCAATAGCTTGAGTTTTATTGACAATATCATCTGCTCTAAATCTCAAAAGGGCTTGTAATTTTTTCCAAGACGAACATTTGAACTCTAAATGCTTTTCAGCTCGACAATTGAGTTTAACTTAACTACAGGCGATCGTCAAGGATAAGAGCTGCAGTTTTGCTTGTTCGTTACCTAATTACACATCTAAGAAATGTCGAGAATTTTTAAAATACATTATCTGCTCTAAGAAGCATGTGCCTTTGATGTGCGATTTCTGTAATTCACAAGGTAAAAGTGCCTAAGAGAAGGTTGAAGAAAATACAATCAGTAACGAACTAAACATGATAAATTTTAATAAACAAAGTGCTAAAGTATTTCTTTAAAAGTTAAAAAATAAACTTATCTCAGAAAGCAAAGAAAAGGCAGTTTGCAGCATAATTTTGCGTTCCAGAAATCTTTAATTTGAAAACTGTAGCAGGAGAGGTAAAATATGCTCCTATTCGTCAAGACGAACATTTGAGCTTTAAAGGCTTTTCAGCTCGAAAATTGAGTTTAAATTAAGTACAGACGATCGTCAAGGATAAGAACTGCAGTTTTGCTTGTTCGTTATCTAATCATACAGCTAAGATATGTCGAGAATTTTTAAAACGCATTATCTGTTCTAAGAAGCATGTGCTATTGATGCGCGATTTGCGTGATTCACAAGGTAAAAGAGCTCAAGAGAAAGTTGAAGAAAATACAGTCAGTAACGAAGCAAACAGGAGAAATTTTAATAAACAAAGTGCTAAAGCATTTCTTCAAAAGTTAAAAATTAAACTTATCTCAGAAAGCAAACAAAAGACAGCTGACAGCTTGCTGCTTAATTTTACGTTCCAGAAATCTTTTATTTTGAAAGCTGTAACAGAAAAGGTAAACTATGCTCTTATTTGTCAAGTCATTCATTCGTTGCTTATCAGAGTTACAACAAATAATGCCAAAAAATCGTTAAAGAAAAAGTATTAAAGACATGAATGAGGAACATAGCACCAATTTTGAAGTTATAGATCAAAATACTATACGTGAAAACATTCAACATGTTTCTAAAGGTTCGAGGATTAAAGAGTAAAAGGAATGGGGGATAGAGTAATGTTTGTAATTCCATGTCGTGAAGTTATAGAAATATTGATTGGTAATGACATTATGTGAAAGGTGTTATATGGCAAAAGAAAAATGCTAAAATCCGGTCATATTGCTATAATATCCTACCTTGGCTGGACATTGGTGGCCAAAGCGTCTCACAAAGAATTCTCAACCGATGTTTTACCTATGACAAGGACATTTTTTCTTGTGAATGAAGCAGTAATCTCAAATTATGCAGATCAGATTTAATCTGAAACAGAGATGCTATAGACAAGAAATCTGAAAGTAAGATATTCATCCTCGTGATGATGACACATCTGAATTACTCGATAAAATGAGTTTGGCTTTAAGGCTTCTAGAAAGTACAACTTCCGCGATACTAGCTAAGAACATGTACGAAAAATATGAAAATATATAACTGCGTATTCGTTGAATGAGGGAATCATAGAAGAAGTTCCTGCGTGGTAAAAATTATTTACCTCAACACCCAGTGATAAACGTACAGAACGTACCCATTCCGTCTCCGACGTTTCAACAAAACTGGGCAACCATCCATCTTTAAACCAATGTGTGCATTGCGACCCAAATTTAATTGAGCTTATTCCAGACATTCTCCTGCTTTAGAGAAAGAAAAGTCGATTTGACCTCTGATATCAGGAAGTCTTCCTACAATTTAAAATTTCTGAAATCCTAAGATTTATACGGTAGTGATATTTAGGTTATCATAAATTGATGTTACAAAAAGCTTGGAAATTCGAGGTTAATTGGGATGACAAGATAACTGGTGAATTACATAAATAATTCCTGCAATGGTTTCAAGAACTAAAATATTGAAATGATGTTAAGATACCAAGGTATATCCAAATCATTAGAAAACTTAGACGTGTGTACAATACATAATTTGGTTAAGGATGCTTACGCAGCAGTCACGTTTTTAAACTTAGAAACGGAAGATCAAGGGAAAATATTTTTTCTTGCTGCCAAATTCCGAAATGCGCCTTTAAAGAAACTAACTGTATCGAGAATGCAGCTATTAATAGCTGCTATTAGAGCGCGTTTTGACTCAAAAATCCGCACAACTCAGTAGCAGAAGTTGTGCGGATTTTAGGGTTTGTCGGATTTTGAAACCCATAAAAAAAGATTTTCACTTTGAATAATAAAATCAGAATACTATTCAAATTGAACACATATTAGTAATTAATAACACAATTTCACATGAATATTAAATCATTAGGTACAGAAGAATAACACTGAACAGTAAAAATATACACAATGAACAAAATAAGTAAAAATTATCTATTTTTATTTTTATTTATTTATTTATGTCAAATTTAGATAAAATCTGTCCCGGTATAGTTTGTTTTAAATTACAGCTGAACATGCATACAAAAATCATTGCGTTTTTCTTTCTTTTTTCTTTTTTTTTTGTATATTGTAAAAAAGTTATCAATTCTTGTTTTGTAACACAAATTTATTGTTCTAAGAACTTCAGTTAGTTCTTCCTCACAATTAATCCCTAGTCAAGTAACATTTATTTATTTATTTATTTTAATTATAGTCTGTCATTGTATTCCTCTATGATATCGTCGTCATCATAATTTTCTTTTGATGAATTTCATATACAGTCACTAATTTTATAATCAATAACTTGGTTTTACCAATCAATCATATGTTCATTATTTTTATTTGTAATCGTAAAACGCAAGTGCAGGATCTGCATTTGAGAACTTTTTCAAAAATTCTGATTTGCGATATGTAACTTATATTAAAAGTGAATTTTATTGTTTATATCTGACGAGTTGTGCAGATTTCGGACTGCGGTGAAGTTTAGGTCGACGGGTTTCTGTCTGTCTACTGTATTATTTTTACAATCATGCGTTAACAATAACACTCATTATGTACATTTATACAAAATTTTGACCTATACTGCAATGTTAAAAATTCAGTAAAATTTGGATAACAGCGCCACTTGTTGAGTAATTTTTCGTCAAACGTAATATGCATCAGTTTAGGTCAAAAAACAACTAAATATCATATTTTCATAAATTTTGTACATTGGTTCGTGAGATACAGCGTCCATAAAATTTATGATTTACACAGAAACACAGACATTTTCTAAAAATAATCAAATTTTGTTTAGGACATCTCATAACATGTAAATTTGTCGAAAACCAGAGTTCAAAAAAATTTCGAATCTGATACTTTCTTCTTATACGTATAGAAGAAAGGAAAACAATATTTATTTTTCCGACTTGTTTGCCCCATTTATTATTTTAAATGTCATAATACAGATTTTAATTACATTTTGTACCTGGGCAGGATCCTAGAATAATATAGCTTCATTAATGGATAAATGTTATGAGGTCATCTTTTCCCAATTACTATTCGAGACGAATTATCGTAAAATCGAATCACAATTCCAATTTGTGCAGGAAATTATGAGCCACACGAGACAAAAGTTAATGGATATGACTGTTTGTCGAAATTTTTCTGTCATTAACTATGTAGCGTTAGGATCTTTAAGCAAGAATACAGGTTAATTGATGTTATATATTAATGTCAGAGAGTGTTCCTTCCAAAAAAATAATTAAGAAGATTGTTTTAGTCGTAAAAGATCTATATTATTGTAAATTAGGGATTTATATTCTATTTATTCAAATTAATATAAAACATATTTGCATTTCAACATATTTTACATGAAAATTTTAATTTTTATTAAAAAAAAAATATTATTATTATTATTATTATTATTATTATTTTGACACAATATTAGTGCGTTTATCCAATTAAAGATGGATGTGCTTTATATAAATTTCTTTAGAATTATTGCACTGTTTTATTTATTACATATTGTATTAGTTTTATATATAAAGAACTTTATTAATTCTGTCATTCACGAAAACCTAAATAAGTTTTCTGTAATAACAGATGCAATTGAAAAATATGCACATATTTGTGCTAAAAGAGTAATAAATTTTAAATACTGAAAAAAGCGTATTTTTTACTTTCTCTTACCCATATATATGGCAGAGAAAGTATTGTTTTTAGGTCAAGTTTTCAAAATTGTGTTATCATTATAATTACACGTTTTAAGGTCCCCTGAATTCAAAGATAATGTTTTTAGTGCTTGATGTCTCCGTGTGTCTGGTGCCTCTGTATGTGTTTTTCTTTTATCAGCATATCTAAAAAACAAATAATAGCAGAAAGTCCAAACTTGGTATACCAAATATGTATCGTATAGGGATGCTACATGATCAGGGGGATGCTACATATCGTATAGGGATGCTACATGATGCTACATATCGTATAGGGATGCAAAATATTTCGTTGAGATCAAGCAAATGGTTCGTGTACAGGGACATCTAAGAGTATTCAAATACATTATGTATATGGGAAAATTTCTGGTAAGTACAGTATAACATCTATAAGCTGATTTAAATAAATGAACGAAATTTATTATGTGCATCAAAGCATGTTTTGTGTAGATTGTTGTATGAAATTCACAATTCCTCTACAGGGCTACCTAAAATATTTGGATATATTGCGGTTATACTTGGAAATTGTTGGAATTGTAAGTATTTTTTTGTTAGATTTTCTCAAGTAAGACTAAATGTAAGTTCAAAATATTGCTTATAGTGCATATAGATTATAAACAATATACAGGGCCACCCGAAATTAAGCTAAACGTTCTTTTCTATTAAATGTAATTGATGAAAGTGCTTTGCTACACTTTACTATGTCGAAGAACGTTGCCCTGGAAGGAAAATTAGTCACTCATACGCATTCTGTAAACAACGTACTTTTTAATTTTCAAACTTTTTTTTTTTTTAAGTCAAACTTTGAGTTTGCTACCGTTTGCCCTGTTTGCTACCGATCTGTATGTATATCTGTTATTAGCATAACTTAAAAACAAGTAACGACAGGGAATTCAAATTTGGTATTTTGAAATCGGTATTAGGTGTTCACCTTCTATTCTATTAACTATATTTAATAATATCCTACATGCGAATGTCTTAAATAATTTAGTTTTTTAAGTGTATTTCAATTTTAATTGTGACAAAAATGCAATTATAAAGACGACTTTTTCTTTTGAAGCTAAGTAAATGTTTAGTTCAGAAAAATCGAGAAAAACGTTTCGATTCTTTAAATTCAGGGGTAGACAGTGTATTTTCGTGGGATTACTACAAGAAAAAGGTGTGGCAGATGTATTCATCAGTAAGATCATATTATATAAAATGTTGGAAATACTCAATTTTTGACTGCAAGATTCATTCATATATTTCCACACTATATCAGAAATGTGTATAATGACTAATTAATTATGACTTAAGTAAAATGTGTATCACAAATTCTAGAATATAAAGCACTAATAAATGCATAACATGTGTAATTTATTCATTCACATCTTTTTATTTAAATTTAGAAAAATTATATTCCATTATGTTCAATCAAATAAAACAAAATTCGTAAGTAATTCCAATATAAATTTTAACCTAAATAATCATTCATGCAAATAAATCGTCATATAGGTATGCAAAAAATGCTATTTACATAATATACTGCATATTTTTACTTTGTGATATAATACACTCATGTCCATAAATTGAGGATAATTCAGAAACGCACGGAAATCGAACTTTAATGCGAAAATTTCATGTGTAGAAATAACACACACATCTTTAAGAATAATATGAAAATTATAGGAAGCCATTAAATGACGCCGATATGATGTTACAATGACGAAAGTATAAGAAGGGGGTAGATAAGGAATGGCAGCAAAGAAGGAAAATTGTTCACACGCGTTCTGTATGCCGCTCAGTGCCATAACCGAATATTTATGAAACAGAGGACGCATGCAGATATTTTTTACCTCGTAGAATTATTTGCTGACTAGAATGGGGGGCGTACACAGATAGAAGTATCGGGAAAACTTGGAATCGCCCAAACTGTCATCTATAGGCTTTGGCAACTATTCCAAAATGATGGAAATGCCAGTCAACGTTACAGTACTGGTCGGCCCAGAGTTACAATGCCGAATGACGAACGGTATTTGGCAGTAACTGCCAAAATAGGCAGAAAAAGCACAGTATTAGACCTGTCTCGTCAGCTTCCTGACGCCATGGGTACCACAGTTTCAAGGCAAACCGTGTATAGACGTTTGGGAGATATTGGTCTATATGCTCACAGGCCTATTAGATGTGTTCCGCTCGCGGCAATGCACTGTTGCCAGCGGTTAACTTGAAGCAGAGTACATGCAATGTAGACAGCGGCACTGTGGGCTTGTGTGATGTTTTCCGATGACTCCAGGTTTAACTTTTAGTGCGATTCCCGCCAGACTTTCATATGTAGAACGTCAGGTATCCGTTACCACCAAAACAACATCATTGAATGACACCGTTACTCTGGGACAGGAGTGCTCGTTTGGGGGGGGGGGGGAATCATATTGGGCACCAGAACAGATCTCCATTTTCAAATCGGAACCATGACAGGCCAAATTTATAGGTAAGCCAGTCAGGAACAACATGTAAGTTTGTTTAGGGGTGCCAGAATTTGTGTTTATGAATGACAATGTGCGTCCTCACCGTGCAAAAATTGTACACTGATGCCTACAATCTGAAGTTATCACCCGCATGGAATGACCAGCCTTCTTATCTGACGAGAATCCGATAGAGCATGTGTAGGGCATGCTTTTCCAACGAGTTGTAGCCCGTCAACCACCACCTACATGCGTACCGGAACTTCAGAGAACATTGCTTACTGAGTGGAATAATCTTCCCCAATATCAGATCGATAATTTAATACTCAGCATTCCTAGGCGTTGTAAGGACTGTATTCCATCATCTGAGAGACATACAATGTATTAACCATCATACCAACCACGTAATGTTAAGTTTTTGTAAAGGAGATAATTTTTGTAATTGCTTCAGAGTGCAAAAATCGTACTTTTTATAAATGGTACCCTACATAAACCACCTTTTTTTTTGTTCTTGATCTTTTGTTTAATAAATGAACCTTATGAATAAGTCATGTTTGTTTTGCTTCTGAACCTTTATTTGCCGCAGCTAGCATTACCCTTAATTTATGGACATGAGTGTATTATCAACATAAAAGAAAAAAAAAAAAAAAAAAAGAGATTGGCTTATACAAAGTTCCAATAAACAAATTTCATTTAATAAATTTCTATATCTGAAATATACTTTAAAAGCATTAATATATTATTTTTCTTATTTGGAGTGATTGAATCAACTGTTTATAGCTTTATTTATTTAATTTATTTTTTTAACATAAGTGTAGAGAAAAAATGTAAAAATGTTATTCGGGTCAATTGACCCCATTGGTATTGAGTGTAACAAAAAATTCTGGCAGTAGGAGGGTTAATTAAGTTCATAATTAAGCTCGTATTTTTCTGTCATGTTTATTCTTGGTAAAAAGTTGGTGTGATTTTTTTTTTTTAAATATATATTGATATTTCCTTAAAATTGGGATTAAATAATATGTATAGTATAAAAGAACACTTTTTCATACTTTCATTGAGCACATTTTTTTATGCATATATGATTAAATATATGTTTAAAAACTACTATCGTTGAAAAGTTTGAATATAAAACTTAAGGATAAATGATTGAATTTTCAAAGTGCATTAACTCAATGAATTTTCCAATTAGAAAGATATATTTTTAAAATTTAGTTTTTAAATCCAATGCAATATTTATTTAACAAAAAACGTTAGAAAAGGAGGGACCACAATAAAAATTAAATTTTATAATTAATATGTACCTAGTTCCTTGTAATATGCCGTATCTACAAACTATTCTCGATTTGAAGAAAGTTTGTAATTGGAAATGTGTCTGTATGACACTTGGTTTAGGAGATAAGCACTATAACATTTAGTTTGAATCAACCAGAATTTTTTAATTTATTCAAAAATTATTTTAATTGCTAAACTGAATAGATTAGGGTTGCCATATTATAAATTTCAATTTATAATCTTTATAATGGGCTCTTCCCACCGTCGTCTGCTCAGTCACGTGATAGAGGAAAACGAATAATTAAATTCGGAGAATCGAATTCAATTAAATGTTGTTCTTAAGAACAAAAATTTTAATATTTAATATAAAATAAAATAAAAGTAATATTGCGCATTTGTAAACAATAGAATAATTGTATTTGTAAATTTAATAATATTAAAAAAAAAATATGTATTTATTTTTTTTTTTTTTTACCTATAAGAATCGATTTTTGTATATTGTAGTGTAACTGTAACATTAACTGATCTAGCAATAAATAATAGATTCTTGTATAATGTTTATGGATTATAATTTGAAATTTTAAGATGTTTTCATTTAATTTAATTGCATAAAGGTGTTAAAACCAGTTAATTAACTTAGTTACTGGTCTAAATGGATTTACACCGTACGATATTGCACTGTCACTGATTTTAGCACCAAAAATCAGAGTATTAAATATGTTCTTCATGAACATCAATAACAAACATAAACTAAATGATGATTGTAAATGTATACCGCAAACCAAAGATGATGAATATTGAATAATGATATAAAATGGATTAAAAATGATGACTTATAAAAAAATAACTCAGATTAAATACGATTGATGAAAAATAAGAATAGAAAATATGTTAGTTCAGCAATCGCTATAGATAAACAATACTTTGTCTGCTATTTGGTTTTCATCAATCATGTGACCTGTGACGATAGGTGGGAAGAGCACATTGTTTAAAATCCGTTTTAATGCTGCTATTTCGCGATTCATTCTCTAGCATTAATTCATACAGTTATTGTTAACTTTTATTGCTCTCTCACTTCATGAAATTTTAATTACTTCCTGTGCTATGCTTAAAAATTTTTCATCTAACCAGGAAACATTCAAAAGGAGTCGTTTTCAAGGAATATTGAAAAAAATATATGTAATTCTTTTCATAAAACACCAGGAAGTAAAAAAAAAATATATCGGCTGAAATGAGTTACAGCGACCACAAAAATGTATCAAAATTAAGCATATTTGGCCATTTAGCGCTGTTAGGCGTTCAGTTCGCTAGCACAGAGATTGCCGTGTACGAACAGAACCGTGTTTTGATTCTCCGCCAAATACTCAAAATATATCGCCTAACAATGTGAAATCACCAAATATGCTTAGTTTTGATAATTTTTTGTGGTAGCTGTGATTCATTTCAGCCGATAACTTTTTCACTTTCTGGTGTTTTAGGAAGAGTAGAATCACATACATTTTTTTCAATATTTTTTGAAGACGACACCTTTTGAATGTTATCTTGTAAGTATATAAAACCAAATGTTAGTATGTGTGGTATCCAGACTTAAGAACATTGGACCAATTGTCGCACTTTTTTTTTTTTTCAGAATGATTTTTTTTTTCATATTCTTCTGACAATTTAAAGGTATTGAGTTGCTCGTTCTTTTTAATTAGGAAGGATGGTTGGATGGATGGTTGGATGGATGGTTGGATGGTTAGGTTTTACGTCACACTAATGCTGCGCAGATGAGCAATTGGCGATGGTCTGGGACACACCCCTAGAGGTGCTCCGGAGACATGCCATCACATTTTGTTTTTAATTAGGAAGGAAGAAATCTAGACAAAATTAATTTAACACACTTAATTTATTTGAAAGGAAAACCATTCAATAGGTTTCTTTTCTAGAGCCCTCGTGTACTGATTGTCATTGTAACATTTTATGTAAAAACATCAGGGCTACAAAATTACCTTTTGTTTCATATATTCAGTAAAGAGTTATACGAGTGTTGCATTTTTTAAGTTTCTACAAAAAGTAGGAAGAAAAAGAATTTTTTGGGAACAAACTGTTTTATTGCTTTTCAAAATATTCGCCTTTAAGATTTGTACACTTTTCCATCCGTTCAAACCAGTTCTTGAAACAGTTTTTCCACTCTGAATTTGATATCGCAGAAACATGGTTTTGGAAGGAATCAACAGGTTTCAGAGGTGATTAAAAACGCTGCACACGCATTATTTTGTTTGACGTAAGGGAACAAGAAAAAGTAGTTAGGCGACAAATCAGGAGAATATGGGCAATGAAACATTAATTCGATATATGTATCCTTTAAATAATCAATTGTTTCACGTGCTGTGTGGAAACTGGCGTTGTCATGGTGAAGAATGATGCGGCGATTTTTCTTGTTTTTTCTTGATTTCGTTGATGACTTTTGGCAAACAATTTTCTTTATACCATTTAGCGTTAACAGTTTTTCGATCCTTTAAAAGAATGGTTGCAATATACCCTGTAAGGCCAAAGAAAAAAGCAATCATTTTCATGGAAGTGCTTCTTGAACAAACAACTTTCGTAGCATTCGGTTCATCCGGAAACGCCCAACAGTGAATATTTGTTTAGTTTCCGGCTCGTACGAATATATCCAAGTTTCATCACCTGTAGCGAGGTGTGTGTATTGTATACTGATTTTACTGTTCCCAATTTGAATTTTTTTAGCACTTCCTTAAACCAATTTACACGAGCCTCTTTTTGAGTTTCTGTCAAATTGTGCAGAATCCATCTGGAACAAATCTTTTAAACAGCTAAATGTTCATGCAAAATCGAATGTATTTCAGCCTGTGGGATCCGGCTATCTCAAAATACGTGACATGCCGATCTTCATCTATCATCTTGCGCACAGCATCGATGTTGTTTGGAATCACTACCGATTTTGATTGTCTTTCGCGACATTCATCACTGACAGACGTACGACCACAACGAAATTCTGCAAACCAATTGTAAACTGTCTTTTATGATGGTGCCTCATTACCAAAAGTTTCACGAAGCGATACTATGCATTGATGTCGAGAAAGGCATTTCTTTAAAAAAAAAAAAAAAAAAAAAAAAAAACATTCAACGGAAATCTACAAGAGTTACTTCCATTTTTTTTTTTTTTTTCACTTCCATGGTTCTTTTAAACACGCACTGTAAACAAAATACGCAGATGATTTTTATGATGCCACTGATTTTAAGATAAAAAAAATGTGAATTTTACAAATACCCTGAATATAAATTTCAGTAGCGCCTTCTATTGGTCGTTTGTAAAAACATAAAAGGCAACGCTTGTACAAGAGGACTCCGCATCTTCATTTCTAAAGAGAAAAACAAAGATTATTCTTATATATCCATGTAAAATATTTAAACGTTGCATACGCAGTACATGTTATACTAAAAATATCTTTTATAGACTAAAAAATTACATTTTACGTTTACACCTTTATATATCATAATCAATCAAAACTACGTTTTGAAGACTGTTAAACAAATTATTGGAGTTTATCAAACTTTATATTACAATACAAATTGTTTTGTGTACCTCAAACATATACAATAATTTCGTTGTGTTGTATGTAGTATCAAAACATTAAATTATTCTTATTAGGCAGCAATGAATCTACTTTTTAGCCAAAATATAGACTAAATATTAAATCAAAAATTTCAAAATGTTAATGAAGTGAGATATGAAAATGTGTAAAGGTCCAAAATCTTAAATTAATTTTAAAACACGTTCTTTTTATTTCCCATATTATCACAAACAGGCATCTTACAATAAAATAAAGTGAAATATATATTGGATTTTCTATAGAAGGTGTTTGTAATTTAAACTAAAATATAGCGCATTAACATGTTAAATTTGTCTGAAGTAGATTCTTGACTCAGGCATAAATATTTGATAAAGTTTTGTAAGATTTACATAATTTAATAACTTATTGGAAGTTTCTATCAGTTTTGAGCAATTCGCGTAAAATATTATTATGTATATTTATAAATGCATGTCGTGCAAAGATTTGCATTAGATTCTGTACATTACGTTAATTAGGATTCGTTGGTGTGAGAAATGTGATCCCTAACTACAAATATTATTAGCCAAATTTATGCTCGACAAAATGATTATTAAATAAGACTAGTTTTCTTAGCATATATTAAATGTAATTTTATAAAACATTTTACAAGTAATATTCAGTGCATAATGAATTCAGCACAAGAACGCCATAATATGCACTGATTGCCATAAAAATTTGCGCACCAAGAAAGAATTGTCATAATGAAATGGAATTTTACATCCGTATGTGCAAAGTTGATACAAATAAATGATTACAAAATTAAAACGAAATGATCATTTATTACAGGAAAAAAAATCGAAAGAATGGAGGTTTCAGTATCCTGTTGGGTCACCTCTAGCGTGAATGCAATATGCAATATGGGCTGGGCAAGCATTGAGGCATACAAGTCCCGTATGATGCACTGCGGCATCTCGTTCCACATTTGTTATAATCGCGCCTCTATCCTCTCCAAACTCGTAGACTGCCCAACTTGCCGTCTAAACTGATCCCAGATATGCTCGTTTGGTGACAAATCTGGGGATTGAGCAGGCCAAGGAAGGGTGAGATTTTCGCGGAGGCAGTCTGTGACACAATTGATGTGAGTGGCTAAGCAGTGTCCTGTTGATAAATTGCTCCTGGGAGCCCTGCCATGAGTGATAACACCTATGGCTGAAGGATGTCACGAACATATCGCTGTGCTGCATGGTGCAGTGGATCAACTTTAGGGATGACATTGTTTCGTGTGCAATTTCATTCCATACCATCACACAAGCAGTTGTAAAGAAAAGGCAGGATTCAGGTGTTCACTTCCGTGCCTCTACGTACGTGCATGATTTTCATTACTGCCCAAATTGAAGCTAATTACGACGCAGTTCAATTCGGTTGCCATCCAACCCCGTCGAGCGCAACACTATTCCAAACAGAGCAGAGGAGTGTGGATATCATTGGTAGCACACGTAATGTGCACTTCTATAGCAAATATCCTACAGCCAGGAGCCTTGCGATGGTACGTAAATGCAGAGGGATAGATCGTGTAGGTGCTGCATACGTTCGGATGGTGAACAACGAGACAGATGCCGCTATGTGTATATTTCTTAAGATGTGACGGTTTTTTCGATTATTGGTCTGTCGAGCACGTTCTGAGCCTAGTCACCGTGAAAGCGACCTCTCTCTTGTGCACTGGTCCCAACACCTCCCCACAATAAAATCAAACGAACTAGGCTGCTGGCTACTCGCCAAGCTGTCCAAACGGATTCCATCATGCCGATGATTATTTCCCTCTCGGACAGCAGCTCGTATTTTCTTTGATAGCGGCGTAACAGCATCTCTATTTTAAAAGCGTCCCTCTTCAGCAGATTATGTGCGCTGAACAAACTCCGCTTACCTGTTTTATACTTCAAAAATGATGAAGTTCAACGTCCTATGTCGGCATTACACAATGCGCAATCACGCTGTATTTCTAATAATTTGCACATCTGCCTGGCACGTACGTACATGCCAAGTTTCGTTACGTTCCAACAACTACTTCTTGGTGCGCAGATTTTTATGGCAATGAGTGTATTTTTAAAAATATTACATGGTGTTTTATTTCATACGTTAAAGTTTTATTTCTTACGTTCATCAAAGTAATTTATACTTTAGATATAAATGTACTCCAAAAATACTCCTTTTATACTCCAAATGTACTCATTTTATACTCCAAAAATAACGAAGTTCAACGTCCTGTGGCGGCATTACACAATGCGCAATCACGCTGTATTTCTAATAATTTGCACATCTGCCTTTCACGTACGTACATGCCAAGTTTCGTTTCGGTCCAACAACTACCTCTTGGTGCGCAAATTTTTATGCCAATGAGTGTATTTTTAAAAATATTACATGGCGTTTTATTTCATATGTTGAAGTTTTATTTCTTACGTTAATCAAAGTAATTTAAACTTAGATATTAATGTACCCATAAACATAAAATTTAACTAGATAATTAAAGCTTAAATTTTAAACATATGTTTCATTTTGTGTTGAATATCATCCAGATTCTAGTATTTAATATATAATAATTACATAAAAATAAATATGCAATTTACTGGTAAATAAAAATTCATCTACTCTGCAAAAAATAGTTGTCAAATACATGTATTTTTATTTATAAATGTCTATTATTTTAGAGTTACAACGAATAACTATAATAACTTAGAAACGTTAATGAAATAATTCTTGAATTTTGTATTTATATAAAAAAAATATAGTTTCAATTGTCTACTATTAGTTCACTAATATTTTTAATACCCCATCATATTATGGGAAATTTAGTTAGTGTTGAAATTTTACGACCTTGTTTTCATGATGTATTTATAGTGTTGAGTTTTAAAGTTTCCAGCGATCATAAGATTGACAACCGTAGCTGTATTGATAGCCCTCCGTAGGTTAGTTATTTTGTTTGCTCGTTAGTTATTTTGTCAGTCTTTGTATACATTATAAGAAGAAAAAATTATGAGAAAGATGTCGGTTAAGGTTTAAAACATTACTTGTAATACTGAAAAGAATCACGTAAAGTTACAAATTCTTATCGAAATTTATGATTTTGAAAACACTAGAGAATAGAGCGAAGTTTTGCTTATATTTGCATTAAATCGAATATGTCATTCCGGCAGATGTAAGGCCAATTTAAAATATATCATTTATGATATTTATATGGACATCACTGAATACAGATAAGCTTAATTGTAAACTTCGTAAGTTATTCGAAATTTAAGTTATATTTAACATGAAGGAATAGGGCAAATTTTTTCATACACGGTCATTTTCATGTTAAAATATCATTTTTGATTAACTAAAAAACTCTAATTTAAAATTTTAATTTAACATTTCAGGAAATACGCAGAATATTCAAGAAATATACTAGGCAATAAAAATGACCTCGTTTCGGCTTCGACAATTCATTTGAAATGCTTTTACTGCTAGGACTTCTAGTATGACCTGGTATCTGCTAGTGATTACAGCTTATGGTGTGTGTGATATGCTATGATACAGTTTATGTTATGATTTGTACGTTCTCAGCTATTATTTAAGCTGCGTTTTCTGTTGTATCTGAAGCGGATACTTGGTTGGCAGACACGTATCCTTCTGGAATCTTCTGTAACTAAATTTTAAGCCTCTGCCAGACCTTCCATTCATTCACGAAAAATACACGGAACCCGAATACGCAACACTTTTATATCTAGTTGTTTAATGGATGATAAAAAAAGAAAAAAATTAATGACCATTTAGAATAAATAAAACTATAAATAAAATGTAATAAATAATGATAAATAATGCATCTTTAGAATTGTTAAATAAAACAAATAAATAAGAAGTTTATTATTATTTTACTTTAATTTACAAACTTGTTAAAATTGTAGAATGAGAGCGAAAAGCTACAATTAAAGTAAATACCATACGTCGTCTACAATTTATTAGTATTTAAGCTTCATATTGAAACCCGTGTATTAGTTTTATTAATGATATATAAGAAAATTTCTTTAGAAAAAAGCTGCATGTTTGGTTTAATATTATTAAACTCATTTCAAATAAGTAGAGCAAATAGTGGAACAATTGTATAATTTATCAATGATTATTTAAATTTTTCCCCTGGATAAGTTTTACCTGTAATATATTATGCACAAATATCTCATAAGGTGATTTTTATAATATTTCGGATAAAATTATTATTATGTTTCTGGATGCCTATATTTTTGTATAATTCTATGCTCTTACCGTTGAAATTAGGACATTTTTTTTTGTTGTTGTTTAGTTAAAATATTCCTTTATTATTATTTTTTTAACAATAAAAAAAAAAAAAAAGTTTTTTTTTTTTTTTTATTTATTTAGATATCTTATTTCTGTTATCACATATTTATAAATATTATACATATGTGTCAAAAAAAAAAAAAAAAAAAAAAAAAAAAACATATCTTTTTATTAATGAATGTAATTGATCTAGCTCTTCTCTTCTTATTTTTCTGTATACATATGTGCAATTAGAATATGATTAAATGTAAGTTTTAGGTGTATAAAACACTATATGATTAGCTGAAAACGTGAATCTTAAAACACAATAGGAATGTGAATATTAATCGTATTGATTATTGAGATAGTCTAATCTGCTCCCAAGTTCTGTGTTAGAAAACACTCAAAAACCTTATAAATAATCTATGGTTCATCAATTTTTTTTACAGTTGAATCAATCAGTGTGTATTTTTATTAAATTTTATTAAATATTAATTACGATATTTGATTAAATATTTATTACAACGATATGCCTTATATTGTAATATTTTTTTCTGATGTCAAAAAATATCGTGCGAAGGTTAGCAAAATTGTTTCGCGGTTTGATAATATATCTCTCGTTAAATATTGAATTAAAAATAAATACTAAAATTTTTTGTTAACTGAATTATTTAAAATAATTATAGTTTTTAATTTATTTACACCAATTTAAAAGTTACATTGGTGAAAGTAAAAGAGATTGGCTATCAACAACGACATTTATTTTAACATTAGAAGTTCATTGAATTAACCTAAGGCTTAACTACCTGGAAGTTAATTTCATTAACTTAATCAATTGTCAATAATTTATATATATATATATATATATATATATATATATATATATATATATATTTACATAATTTATAGGTTAATAGTTATTAAGAGAGAAAGATTTTTTTTATATAGATCCTACAGGATTCAAGATTACTTTTCAAGTAAAAAGCCAAATATAAAAATTGCTTAATGGCAAAAAATCCTATGTATCATTATTAAATGAACAAAAACTGTATTATATATATATATATATATATATATATATATAATTAAGAGACGTGTTTGTGCGACTAGCTCCGGCTTTTCAGCTAGAGCTACAAAACTTAACAAAGAGTTATTTTTAATTATGCACGTGTGAATTTTTTATGGATAATTTTTATCTGTTTTTGAAATTGAATTTTTTTAATTATTATTTTTTTATGCATTGCTTCTTCTGCTATATGCCTGGTGTTGTGCGTTCAGACGATCAGAACATCGTCACAGTGCTGCAACAATCCGAAAATTTGTTGTTTGGACTTTAACTCATTGCGGTTGTTCCGAGTTTTGGATTTTTTTTGTTTGTTATTTTAGTATCTATTGATTTTCCAGTTACCACTCTGTGTGAACTCTGTTTCTTAAATCACTATTGGTGGTGTCACAAATTTGTACAGAGAGTACCTTGAACATTGTAGGGATACACCTCACCAGGATTTTTTTTTTTTTTCAAACTTAAATTTTTTTTTCGATTTTATTAATTGATTTTCCTGTTACCTGTCTCTGTATGTGTGCTCTATGGCGTTAAAGCCACTGATTGCAGAGCTACAAAACTTGGGAAAGTGTTAGCGAAAACCATGCAGGGCCATATACATTTTTCAATATTCCAATTAGAATTTTTAATATTTTTTCGAATTTTTGCATTGATTCTTCTGTGTTATTTTTCAAATATTCGTTCTTTCATTTCAATCATCTGTGTCCCTTACCAGCAGTTTAAAAATTCATTTAAACGTATTGTCCAGTGAAGCAAGCAACTAGTGCTGGAAATAATAAATATGCATAATTAAAGAAACGTTAAGCATTTTTAAGTATATAATTTTAATCATGCAAAAGTGTTTGGTGTTGCTGTAATAGTTTGTAAAAGGCCTAATGCATAATCACTAATTGGGAAAGTCAAAAACATACACAGTTTTATTGTTATGAAAATGATTATTATTATTTTTCTTTTCTAACACTTTCAGGAAAAAATGGTTAATTAAATATTTATTAAAGAACCAAAAAGACACATTTTTCATAAAAATGATGCAATTAGCGTCTAGAATACACAAATTCTTTGAATATGAATGACACATCTAGTAGCTAAACGGTAGCATTTTGGTTTTAAGTTTCCAGGAACCAAGTTCGACTTCCGGTTCAGGCTTTTGAATAGAAATAATGCCAATGATCCAGATTAATGAGACTTACAGTGAGAAAATTTATGTGAATGACATCTAGAATTTAAATTGTGGCTCTAATAAAAATGATTCCATGTCATTCTTTATAATTCAAGTTCCCTGTGCTAGCGAGTTCTAAAAACGTCTATTTGTATTGTAGACCGTTTTGCTATATTATGGTAGTCAATCTCATTTAAAAATCTCTGTAAATAATTGCGAACACAAAAGGCGAGATTTAGTAACTATAATTTTGTTTTATAACATAATTCTAGGAAATCAACGAATATTTCTGGCGACTGAAAGGACTCGCTACAATCATACCATTCATAATATTGTTTCACCATCTAGAAAAGTGTAGACTAGGAATTCTCGATGATTTCGTCGATCCAGGTTATTTGTTAACATTATGCCCATCACTCAGAAATCTATATTTCTTGTTTAGAGATTTAGAAAATGCCGTTTTGTTCTTTCTATATGAAAGCGTTATATATATCTCAGTGCATTGTGCCATAAAATTATCATAGTGTGAAAACATAAAACCGTATATTAATACGTAAAAAAAATTTGAAATAAAAAGAAAACTAATGTACTTTACAGAAATTTAGATTGGGGTAGTTTGTAAAGAAAATACTAGTAAAAACTCGTAATTTTTTTTTTATATTGTTATTATTACTGTTATTATTTTGTTGCAGTTGTTAATGTTAAGTAATGAAGAATAAAATCTAAATATGTAACCCACGCACTCCTGATCATTTATAATGATAAATATTTAATTATAAAGTTATTGAAAGATTGAAAAATTTCTTGTCAGTATTTATAGCTGAATTTACACGTGATTTATATCCTGGTAATCTATATCACGGTTTCTCAGCAATTGTTTCACGGTACCAGTAAAAAAAATTGCTGTGCGAAAAATATGAAAAATGCCAAAATGATTAGTCATTAAAGAAGACATGGAAATACTAAGAAAATCGTTTATGGATTACGCATATTTCAACTAAAAGGAACAAATTCTACCTAATTTGCAGTGTATATCCTATTGTTAGTAGACAAAACGAATGTTTATATATCAAATAATAACTGTAGATGAAGTATGGCTTTGCCATTAAAAGAGAAAAACGCAAAGCTGGAAAAAACAAAAATAATGCAAAATTTTGAATTACTTAAAAATGGTTTTCCTCTAGAAGAATTGCAAAGAAATTAGATTTCTTAAAATACATATATATTATATAAATAATAAAGCATTTTAGATTTATTCTTACAGAGTTTTTAAGTGATCCATTTAGTAGCTACATATTTAGTGTTTTTAATTAAATCCCGGTAAAGACGGCTAGAAAATTTGGCATGAACGGCTGTATTCTGCCAATATTCAATCACAAACACTTAATAAGAACATGAATCAAAGAGTCCCTTTAAGTTTTAAATACCGAAGTGATTAAAACTATGATAGAAATGATGATGAGGATAATAAGATAATGAAATTCAGTTTTAAAACATTTTATTCACGTATAATTGATTTATTTAATTAAATGTATACGTACATTATATTGTATTCAATGTTACCTTCAAAGGTACAACAACAAATTTCTCTTAAAAACCTATTGATATTACTTCAGACAGTTTACTGTTATACACACACCATTTTATTATGACCACCTGAGAGTTTTATGAAAATGATTCCGTGGGTCTCAGGATTGCCACTAGAGGTCTAATAAAGAATGAAAAATAAATAAGTAAAAATAAATAAAAATAAAAGTCTGCGTTCTTGACACAGTTGAAAAGAAGATTTACTTATGAATGTATGTGGATAAAAAGTGATTTTTCGATTTTTAAACCTGAGACTGATATTGAGAGCTCGGATGCACGGAACAAGTAATGGCTGAACTTGTAAAACTTTCATAAGGAGTTATAGAGAAAGTTTATTAAGGCGGAGGAATCAAGTAAAAGACTGAGTACGAACGAGTAAATTGTGGTTGCCATGGAGTAATGAATGATCGTGCAGAATTGGGAATCCCTTGAATTGCAAAAATAATAAAAAAAGAGCAGTAATAAAGCAATAAATTGCAGTAAATCTTAACGAATAGTCATCTCAAATTACCTCTGAAACCAGGCTCCTCAAAGACTATAGAAGTTGAAAACGAGTGCGAATAGAGTGTTTTGGACGTAATAAAGTGGTTGTTTAACATACTGTTTATTATTAAAATTAGTGAACGAATGTTGATACGGTTGGCCCTTAACATGAATGTCTTGGTGTTATAAATTTAACGGGAAAAGGAAAGTGTGGTAGACACATGTGTGTGTGTGTGTGCAAATGAAACTAATTAAAAAAAAAAACTGATTATTTTATTTAATGAACTGACCTGTCATTAATTAAAGCAAATTATTTTTCTACGTCTTTATGTTTAAGAAGGTTGTTTATATAATTTTCAGCGTGTTAAAAAAAAAATTCAGATTACAAAAGTGTGAGGTGCAGAATACTTATTACAAATGAAATTTAAATCATCAGCAGTAAAATGATAACTAAAAGATATATGTATAATTACTCTAATTTCCATCTATAGAACCATAATTATATTCATAACGATTCTATTATTACAGAGGATTCAATAACCAGAATTCTTAAATATTTATATTTTTATAATAAATTGTTATGCATTATGAGACATGTTTGTGAAAAAAGATTAATTTTTTTTTATAATTAAGTTCAAAGACAATATCATTAAAAATATAATTTCATAAATTTTATACTTTTGTTTGTTATTATTGTTATCATATATATTGCTATTTTTATGTTAGTTATCGTTATTATCACTAAAATATTTCGAATATAAATTACAACTATTAAGTACAGTAGTTACGAAAACGTAATTATTTTATATACTTTATAAAATGCATTTTTTTTTTTTTACAAACAATAAGCAGTTAATATTTAGGCATTGTCCATATTTGTTTAGTCCAGTATCAAGTTTTTTTTTTTTTTTTTTTCTTGTCGTAAGTCACTTCATTTCTTACAATCAGTACTTCAAGTTCTTCTGCAGGTTTACTTTAATCTTCAAAAGTGTTGAAATCCAGATATTTAAACAATTTGTCAATAATTGTATAAATCTGACTCATTTTTACAAAATTTCTAATTCTTTAAAGAAAATATTCTTATCAATTAAAATATTATATTTATATTTGTGCCACCTTAAAAGACGTACATTTATTCAATTGCGCTATTTTTAAAAGTATCATATTTTTTGTAAGATATCTCATTGGTGAAAATATTTTATAGATTTCAAATTAAAAATTTTCTTATATATATATATATATATATATATTATTACTTTATTTCTTTATCGCTTTATTTCTTTACTTTTTAATTTTTTTCTTGTAGTAAATCGTTAAAAATTTCTTATGTAGTATTTGAAGTTTATTGAATCATACTCAGATTTATTGTAATTAAAAATTTATTGCTTGAACAGTACTTTGATTGTACTTTATTTTTGATACAAAATATTTAAAATGTAAAAATATATTTAAGAAAAATATTTAATACTTATTTATTATTTTTTTAAAAACTTGAAGTATTTGACATTTATTATTATTATTATTATTATTATTGTTGAGTTTTTTGTTGTTATTATTATTATTTAGAATAAAGAACTTTTTTTCTTTTTACTTATTTAAGAGTTATGCATATTTTTAAATTATAATTTGAGATTATCTTAATTTTAAATGTTGTTTGCATATGAATATGTTTCACATATCCACAATATACTTATCATTTAATATTATTTAATTAACACACTCATACATATATAACATTAAAATATGAAGGAGCAGTTGTCAAAAAAATTAATGAATACGATTTTCCTTTATGTGAAGTTTTTACTAAAATCTTCATTTTTGATATTCAGGGATCCTCAAAGCGTATAATTATATAAAAATATCAGTGTCAAAAGCTGGGCTTCAAACGATACTTTGTTTACCAAATGCATATGATACTGCAGTAATTACCATTCCTAATCAGTTTTCCTGGACTTTAATTGGGCTTAAATTTTAATTGGGCAAATGCATCAATTATATTCAGTAGAAAAGATCGAGTTCACTTAATTTTGGGTGGCCCTGTATATTGTGTATGAATTCCATGCACATCACATAGCGTGCTTAAATTTAGCACAGTATGAAATAGATATGAAACAACTTGAAATGAGTTTTCAGCAATTTCAAACGGCAGTCCTAGGACATACGAATTCCTTTGTGTACCCTGTAAATTAATGATAAATCCTTTTCTTTACCATGTACTATACTAAACATAATTTTATGCATATATATATATATATATATATATATATATATATATATATATGCATGTGTGTGTGTGTGTTTATTTCTTTAATTATTAATTTTTTTATTAATTTATTAATTAGTTTATATATATGTCTATATATATTGGAGCAGTCTAAAGGTGATAAATAGTATCTACCTAACATTTCGCCTATAGGCGTAATTTCAATTTTCTTGGATGCTCTTGTACGCGAGCCAATGCAACATTCTTAATGGAAAGCTTAGCGCCAATCTTAATTGAAATGTAGCACCTCTCATAGTGCAGATTTAGAATACGAAGTTTGTACATTTTGCTCTTATTTATTCTTGACATTTGCTCGCACACACAAACCAACTGCTGAAAACCTGATATTTGGCTCATGTACCTCAAAGTGTGTAAATATAGCAAAATTTCAATTTCAAATATTTGACCACAAAACAGTACTTTCGTTACTATTGTATGGGTAAGAGAAAGTCAGGGAACTTTGAAAAGCTCAAGTGATTCTGCCTATTCTCCAGTGTTAAGGAAATCTTAAATTTCAATATTTAAAACGAAGTTTTTGAATTAGAATTTTGAAAAGGAACAGCATGAATGCCAGTACCACAAGTGATATTTTAAAAGATGCCCGATAGTTTTACATTATTAATTATTGAGATGGTTAAAATACAGACGAACAAACTGACTAAAAAATAATAATCTGACTCATTAAAACACATATATAGATAAAATACCCAGTCATTTCGTGACAATAATTTAAATTTGCGTGTGATTTGGGTTTTACACAACAAAGACCGCGCTGTTTGAAGTGAGAGGCACGACCTTGAGCTTGGATAGTTATCTTTTTGAGGGATCCCCCTTTGATTTTGAATAGTTAGAACCTACCCCTTTTGCACCATCTCCTATGGATAGTTCGACCAAACCCCTAGAATCCTAGATAGTTTCGGTGAGATCGTAATCAAATTTTAAATTTAGAATCGTTTGTGCGTTTGCATGAGAGACACTGCATCAATTTCAGTGGAGGGAAGGGTTTGCTCGATATCTTCGCGATATACAGGGTGAGATTGACATAATCTGCCAAACGAAAGGAAGTGATAGAACAACCCATGGGGAGCATAAAACTCTGTCCTATCTCCAACCGTTTCAGAGGTATGGTAGGTAGAATAACAATCTGTTTTTTAATCATCCCGTCTTCAAAAAAATAAATTTGTGTGCTTTCTAAAAGACTTACACGCAAAATAAGCACATATTTGGAAGGAGCAAAAAAAAATCCTATTGGATGACACCATTCACACCAGGCTACCGTAATTTGACGGCGAGCTACAAGCGCTAAAACATTGGCGAAGGTTAAAATCGAGCTGTCACCAAATTCTTTAACCGGCAATTCTGCAAACACCGTTCAAGCTAAAATCGGTCAAATTTACCAAAAACTTCTCCAATCCACAAGCTTTAGAATGAGCCCATAAAAAACCATATCGGTGTTCTAGTTCAGGAGAAATTTAGCCTTTTGTTTGAAATATATCACTGAAAACGGCGTTCGTCGAAATTCGGCAAACGAAACGATGGTGAGTAAATGGAATGTATGCAACGTGACTATCTGCATATGGACTCTTGGTGATATGCAGATGTATTCCAACCTTCCTACGCGCGCATCCCACTCGCGGGTACAAAAGGCGAGTCAATCTGTAACAGCTTTTTAGCTCTTCAGCTTCTTTTACTTTTTATGCTGCCTATTGCTTTAGCGTTTTCAGGTCTTTGCTTGAGCTCGGCCGATTCTTTTCACGCTCCTCTCACGTCTACTTGCACTATCTTAGTTCATATTCAGTATGTTTTCCTACATTGGTACGAATTAACCAATTCCGTAGCACTTTTTTTCTTGTACTATTGTAAATTAATATTGAAATTTTATCCCTTTTTGTTTACGCTTCTGAATTTTGTTTTCAATTGAAGTCATCACAGGGATCAAATTGTCATACTTTCCAACCTGTAAACAGATATGCCTAGTTTTATAAATGAAGAGTATGCGGATATGCATTTTGTGTATGGATTTTGCGATGGTAACACTCGGAGAGCCGAAGAAGAGTACCGTCTACGTTATCTACATCGTCGTGCGCCCAAACGTGTTGTATTTGCTGCAATTCGTCGAAGGCTTTGGGAGAGTGGGTCGTTCGGTAGGGTGTACGAAAGGGGCCATGGTCGCCGCTCCGCCACCACTGAGGAGTCCGTACTCGACCAAGTGGAGGAAAATCTAAATATAAGTTCACGCATACTTGCGAGAGAAGGTGGAACCTCTCAAAGTAAAGTGATGAATGTTTTGCGCAAAATCCAGTATCATCGATACCACTTCACACCGATACAAGAATTACGCCGCTCATATTTCCAAAAGCGCGTAATATTCTGCCGCTGGCTTTAGAGCGAGATATTGATGAACACAATTTCCTTAGAACGATACTGTGGACAGATGAGTCCCTTTTCAAGCGGAATGGCATGTTAAATTTACATAACTGGCATCATTACGCTCAACAAATTCCATTGGTAACACGAAACTCATCGTTTCAGACGCGATTCAGCTTAAATGTTTGGCTTGGAGTAGTTGGCGATCGCTTGATAGGTCCACATGTGTTCCAAGGTCATCTGACAAGCAATACATATTTGGAGTTTCTGGAACATCATCTTCTAGGATTATTTGATGTAATTCCTGTACCCCAATGAGCGCAAATCATTTTACAACACGATGAGGCCCCTGCTCGTTCTTCCAATGTCGTGCGGGACTTCTTGACTCAGCAGTATCCGCGATGGATTGGTCGTAATTGACCAAGTCATTGGCCACCTAGATCACCAGATCAAACTCAACCGGACTTCTATGTTTGGGGCTTCCTGAAGCAAGAAGTTTACCGCACAGAAGTTGCCACTTTGCAAGATTTAAGCAGCCAGATCGATGATGAAATAATAAAACTGAGGGATGGCATTCGCTAAGAGCTACGGTGGTTTCCGTTCGTAAGCGGGCAAGGGCATGTATCAGGTATGGGGGTGACGAATTTCAGCAGCGGCACTAAATTTCACACATCCTTTCGAATGCATATGTGCTTTAATCATAAACGTGAGATACGTCATTTTTTTTTTCATATTCCTTTGTGAAAGACGTGAAGAACGTCATGCTTCTTTTGTTTCCATTCCATTGTGTTTGTAAACTTAATACAACTGCTACTTTTCTTGTTTGTCTTTAAAACTTTCTTTTTTGCATATGCCAAAACAGCAAGTTGAAGGCGGGCATGGAATCAGGAACGACCATGGCACCCGGTGAGTCTTCTTCTCGACGAACGTCAAGTTCAGTGATGAATGTATTTCAGACAAAAGGCTAAATTTCTTCTGAACTAGAATACCGATATGGTTTATTGTGGGCTCATTCTAAAGCTTGTGTAATGGAGAGGTTTTTGGTAAATTTGACCGATTGTAGTTGGAACGGTGTTTGCAGAATTACCGGTTGAAGAATATTTGACAACTCGATTTTAAACTTCGCTAATGTTTTAGCGCTTGTAGCTCGCCGTCAAATTAATGTATAGTGATGTATATTGTCAACCGATAGGATTTTTTCTGCTCTTTCTAAATATGTGCTTATTTTGCGTGTAAGTCTTTTAGAAAGCTCACAAATTTGTTTTTTTTTTTCAGACGGGATGAAAAAGAAAAATTTCTCCCATCTACCATAACTCGGAAACAGTTAGAGATAGGACAGGGTTTCTATGGTGTTTTATGTTTCCCATGGGCTGTTCTATCACCTCCTTTCGTTTGGCAGATGTCAAACTCACCCTGTATAACAATGAGTGCAATTATTGTGAATAACAAAAGATTCAGTCAGCAAACAAGAAAACATTCAAGCTGGAAAGAAAATGTAATAATTTAGAGTTGAACGTGTTATCTACTAATTTAATTTTAATTTGTAATCTTTATAAGGTTCTTTTTGCTATTTCTTTAATATTTTTTCTTTAAATAATTTTTTTTTATTTACTTTAAATATCTTTTATTTTTCTAATTTTTTTTAAATGATTGAATTGAAATATTCATTCCCAATCAGTGTTTCCTGATTCGGTGTATTTTTATACAATAATCACCAATAATTTTTTATTATAACGTTTACATAATCACTTCGAAGACTGATAGTCTCTTATATATATATTAAATATTACATCTCAAAATTTTTGGTGATCGTTGAATAAAAATCCGACAGATCTTGCAACTCTGCTACCAATACAAAAATAGTTGTTTACAAATACCTTACATTAATGTGATTTAAATGCAATTTTTATTATTAACAATGAAATTGTACTTAGAATTAAGCGCAATCTCTCCTACCCATGTTCGCAGTCATTCCTACAATATAAGGAGGGATTGCGCAAAATAGCCATCTGGTTTTTATTTACAGCTGTTGTTTTAAAATAAAGCAGGACAACAAAATAGTAATGTAAATGCATTGAGCAGCGACGAAATTAAAGTTATGCACCAACATTTCAATAACAAAAAAAAAAAAAAAAAAAAAAATGGATTTTTATATCGTTCTGTTGAATTGTGCGCAAATTCTCTTAGCTTTAACCTGTATATTAATTCAAAAAGTTTGATGTATTATACAAGATTTTAAGATTGTTTTAAAAGTAGCTGTTGTAAGTTCAAGTTAACTTGGGATTTGTACTTAAATATTTCGACAAAAGTTTAAAGTGTACTTAATTTCTTCCAATTTTATAAAAACAAAAAATGACCATGAAAGTAAAAATATGTTAAGGTGATATTGGTTTTTATCAGCATGCAGAATCATATTTATATGCATATTGAAGTGAAAATACAAGAAATGTTTAAAATTAAGAAATATTAAACCTGAATTAGTTAAGCAATATTAAATCTAAATTTACTTATTTATTGCTCAAGAAAATATAGAAAACATAAAATATATAATTTTAAATAGTATAGTGTAAAATATTTTTGAGTGGCTTGGTGTTCGCGTAATTTTGTCGTTTTTTGTAAGTGTATTTTACAATCTTTTGATTTTTTTTATTATTATTTGTACATATTATTGTATATCTATATATTTTTGTATATAATTTTGTAACATTTCCTTTAAGTTTGAACATTTTTTCATTTGGAATTTCGAGCTACTGTGGTTATTTTTTTTTTCTTAATAATATGTAAGTTTCCTCGCTATTTTTTATTTTTATTTATTTTATTTTTTAGCTAATAGATTTTGAAACAACTTCTTGTTTTTTCCTTCCTGGATTACGGTACTCAGTGTTTTGTATTTTCAATATTATTATTTGTCTGGTTTCATTGTTGTTTTATGGTTGTATTTATTTTCATATATATATATATATATATATATATATATATATATATATATATATATATATATACTGGGTGATCCAAAAGGCAATGAAAAAATAAAACACAAATAATTCAAAAAGTATTGGCCACAGAACTATGCGGTTTTCCCTGAAATGCATAGAAATTTGAGGTAACAAAGTTTTATTAGCAAACCAGTTTAAATTTTCGTCATTATTTGGTGTTTTAAATGTAAATTTACTTTTATACAGTAGCGCGGTACACTTAACAAAGAAACTAGGATTATGAATGCTCAGTGGGACGGCCCTCATTCATTCATATAGCTACCAGTTTTTCTAGAATCGAAATTCTCCTAAAAATTTTTTGAGTATTCGCAATAGGTCGTAATTGTTTCTAATATCTGGAGATTTGTTTTTAATATAAGAGGATACTACGAATACTACGCAATACGGTAAAAAATGTAACTAATATTCTTTCTCCTATGTGTAAAAACTCCCATGGTTTTTTGTACATTTTGATGAAAACTGCATAAAATTACAATCAGTACCTTTTGAATAATATATTTTGTATTTTTTCTTTGACTTTTGGATAACCCAGTATATTTGGTTTTGGCCCTCTTTTCTGAAATGGTTAACACGTCGATTGCCGTGTAGCTGGTTGGGACAGTTCTCTGATATGCATGGCCATGTTCAAGTTTCGCAAACATAAAGCGTGATGTTTTTCCGTAAGTAATAAATGATGTTCCTTTCTTTTTACATACAATGAAATACACATACACACAACAAATTATATTATTTTCTGAAATAAATTTTTTGGATAAGCAATACGAAATTTATATAGAAGAGTCTGAAAGAAAATGGAGTTTAATTATATTTAAGAGGAGAATCATACATCACACTTCTTCATACTACACCAATGGAATAATTAATTAAAAATATAATTACTTATCACACAAAATGCTACTTTCATGTGTTTCGTTTCGCAATACGGATTTTAGTTTGTATTAAATAAGACAGGTTTATGAAACATGTCTGTTTCTTGAAGTGTTAATATACCATGTAATATATTTTATCATGTTTGCTTCGTGATTTTTTGGTAAATTAAACCCATATTTCATTGGATATTTACGGAACATTATTTAACTTAATTTCTATGTTATTATGAGCAATGAAATCAAATAAATGTATGTAATCAAAGTTTTGGCATATGGTATAAAAATTCGTATTAAAAAAAAAAAAAAAAAAATTAAAACAAAGTAAATTTATGATTGTATAAACATGTGTCCATTAAGTAAAAATTTCAAATAATGATCCTCATTAAAACGAACCTTTTATTATACTTACAATACTTCATTTTTTTTTATTATATTTTATAATTTTAAATTATTTAACTTTTTATAATTTGTTTAAGGTAACAACCGTACTGCAATCCAAGCACACACATATATATTTAATTTTCATTCGAATGTAATCAGAATTAGAAATTTAGAAATTTTTAATAAAACTAGTTTAAAAATAACTTGGTATATAATAAATGAAATAATAATATAATCTCAATCATCATTTTTATTTTCAGACTTTCAGCATTATTTTTGAAATCTGTATCTTAATTACAGAAAATAAATAATACGACTCATGAATATCTTTATATATATATATATATATATATATATATATATTTATATATATAAACACTTTTTATCAAAATCGTGATTTATTTTGATTGTATTTTCCAAATCCAATAAACATTTTTAATCCAATAAACTGGTGCTGGTATTTACTAAATTTTTAATGGGTATCATCTTATAGTAAACTTGAATAGCATATCTTAGTTTTATTAAGATTTCTGTGAAGTAAAGATATTAAAATATGGTTTATAGAAACATCTCTCATCGAACACAATGCTTTGAAATATTTTCGGATGTCTCTTTGCACAAATTTGTAGACATACTCACTCCATTTTCAATGGGCAACATACGATATTAAAGTTGAATGACGTATTTCAAATTCATTAAGATTTGTGTAAAGTAAAGGTATCAAAATATGGTTTACAGAAAACCTCTCATAGAACACAATGCTTTGGAATATTTTCGAGTGTCTCTGTTCAACAACCAGTAGAGGTATTTACTCCATTTTCAATGGGGAACATCCAATAAAGAACTTGAATAACATATTTCAATTTCATTACGTTTTATGAAACGTAAATGTATTAAAGTATTGTTTTTAGAAATAACTCTCATCGAGCACAATGCTTTAGAACACTTGAGGTTTTTACTCAATTTCCAATGGGGAAAATCTGATAATAAACTTAAATAACATATTTTAATTTCATTAAGGTTTGTGTAAAGAAAATTTATTAAAATATGGTTTATAAAAATGCCCCCCATAGAACACAATGTTTGAAATATTTTCTCTTGTCTTTATACATATAAAGCTGTGATGGTATTTACTGAATTTGCAATGGGGAACATCCGATACTGAACTTAAATAAAATATTTAAATTTTATTAAGATGTGTGTAAAATAAAGGTATTAAATATGTATTATAGAAGTACCTCTCTTAAAATGCAATGCTTTGGAATAATTGCGGAAGTTCCTGTACACACACCAGTAGAGACATTCACTCCATGTTCAATAGCAAACGTCCTATTGTGAACTTGCATAATATATATCAGTTTCAGGAAATTCTATGAATATTTACGGGAGTTAGAGTGCGGACAGTCGGACTGACAGACAGGCGGACCGAAAGACGGACCGACAGACAGAGAGACGGGCAGATAGAAAAACAGACAGACAGACACACCGAAGTCATTAACAATTTTCAACTTGTCGGAAAGTGTTAAAAATTATAAGAAGAATAGTAATTTCTTTCTTTGAAACGATACCGATGTAATTGCTTTTAATAATTATAAAGCAAACAAGCAAACAAAAATCTTCAAATATTTTGAGAATTTAATTGTATTTCTTGTGATATGCTTAAGAAAATCAGTTTTAAATTTTAAACTATATCTTTACAATTTAACTTTACATAAATTTATTTTATAAAAGTCTTATCTATATTTTATGTAATACTTCACATTTTTAGTCACGTTACTTCAAAGTAAAACAAATTAATAAACTCTTTTAACTGTATTATTAAGACGATTTCTTAGGACTATTGAAATACTTCATACATATTTACATTTATATTGCTAAGATATGTAAAATATTAGCATTTGTCAAACGTTATTTATTTATTTATTTATATATAAAAATTTATTTTTATATATATATTTATTTCTTTATTTATTTTTGTATTAATGAAAGAATTACAAAATTACCTTTTTAACATAAATTTGTTTTAAATTGTTTGAATATTTTACTTTTTTCTGTTGTTTATAGTTTCTTTCATTAGCATTATGATACATTTAATTCATAACAAACACTTATTCAATATTTTCAAAGATTTAGGGAAAAAATAATGCATAATAATATATATATACATATATAAATAGTAGACGTATTTTAATTTTTTAGATGTGAAAGGTTATACATGATGAACTTCTATAATTATGAAAGAAACTTGTCATGATAAGGGTTTATATGTGTCAGTTAAAATCGTTAAGATTGAATGCATATTAATATGCATTTTAGATTTTATATATTGAAGAAATATAAACAATTTAGTTGGTTATTCAGACAGACTTGTTTGTCATAGAAATAATTATATGTCTAGACATACATGGTTAAATTTATAATGTCATTCCAATGCTATTTGTGTATCTAAACATTTTCTTTGAGAGATGTTTATCTGATCCTTATTCTAATACTGATAGCAAAGCAAAATATTTCAATTTTAAATAAAAATAAGTTTTTATAATAAATATGAGTTATGTACATATAAATCTTTCTTCTTTTTTTTTTTTTTTTTTTTTTTTTTTGACACCTCTAGATAACATAGTTAAATGATATTTCTCAATCAAACTTTTTAAAAGAATTATTACCCTAAAATCATGAAAATGAATAAAAATCGATTTTCTTTATATTTTACATAATATTTAAAAATTTGGCATAACAATCATTCTTTTATTATGGGAATTATTAGATTTTTGTTTTTTGAATTTTTTTTCTAATTCAGATGAGTTTTTCATCTATAAAAAAAAGGAACGTAACCCTAAATTTTCATCAAAATTGTTATAATCAATTTTGAGAAAAATAAATTTTTCTGTTATTTTTAACGATTACAGGGAGGACTAACAATGAACTCTAATTTTCTGGAGGAGGAGTATAAGCTAGATGAGTTTGTCATCTGGAGTATCTCTTACACTGACTCTTTATTGAAATTGCTAGATTCACTTCTGAGAAAAACCAAGTACTTGTAAAATATTGAAGCGTGCTCAGTTTATGAGTGTATTGAATGCTATTTTTTCTAAATAAGAGCATACGTCAGACGTCTTTGTCTTCTCAATTCGTCCTTAACAATAAATTTTTATTAAAATCTTTAGCAAGAATACAAGAAAGAATGGATCGCCACTCGAATATTGAAATGGCGAATATGTATTTCGTTTACAGGGAATTTATTTGCAAAGGAATAGCTGCTGCTATATCGTTCGTTTTTTAGCAGACATACTCTGCTCATTCCATAATAGGACGAGTTCATAATCAAAAGAACAACACTAGGTGTTATAAAATAAATGATACTAGTTTAGACAGAACAACATACACAGATAGCCTGGAAGAAGCCGTATTGTCGGAAATTAAAAAAAAAAAAAAAAAAAAAAAAAAAAAAAAAAAACCAGGGACGAGTACTCGAAATATATAAGCACGTTTACATGGGTCTCAATCCAACGCTTGACGCGTATTTTCTTTGAGAACGAGTTGCATCCTTACCATGTGTAGCGTCTGCAACCTTTGACCGCTGGCGATTACCCCCGACTTTGTTGCCGGTGTCCTCTTTACTGACGAAACGATGTTAATACTGGAAGACATCTGCAATGTTCGTGTGCTGGCACAGGAAAATCGAAGAACCACATGGCTCCATGTTGTTGAACGTCGTTGCAGCATCAATATCTGGCCAAGTCAAAATGTTCTGTAAAGCATAAATAATGCAATTGTAATCTATAATAATAAAAGGAAATTGTCTGTCTGTCTGTCTGTTCTTCTATACGTTCAGCCCCCTACTAAATGCAAAAGTACAAGAACTGCCAGGGGCCTTCCCGAGGGGAAAAAAGAATTTAAAAATTTTAATTAGTTGTGGAGATACTAATTAAAATATCCACCAATATGTAATCAAAAAGCGATCTCAATGACAAGAAATTCACCGCGATTGCTTAAAAATAGATATTTTAACGAAAAGCCGAAAAAGTGGAAAATAAACTACAAGTTCGATCGTTATGAATTTGGTACCGATAGAAAAGGGAACTTTTTCTGAATCCAAGTGGGCAAGCGGCTTATCGATACAACAATTAGATATTTTTAAATTAACTAAAGTATGAAATTTGGGTGACAACATCATTTCAACTGCCTGACGACTGTTTGCGATGAAACAGGTAATGATTGTAACCAATTAAGATGTCCTGTTTTTTATAGTGGGGGGAAAATTGCAAATTTCAAACCTTTTCAAATTTTCATTCACATTACATTTGAATTAATATTCGTCCTAGACAGCATATTATAAAACTACAATTCTATTTACGTCTACCATTTAAATTAAAATGTCAGGAAATAATGCATTAAAAAAAATAATAATAATTTATAATGGAAATAGTTCTTAGATTACTATTTTATGTTTGAGTTCTACATTGTTTTCCATGCATGTTTATTCTTGTATTTTAAAACTAAAATAATAATTCTCTTTCCAACTGAAACGTTTATGTATTAAAGAGGCGATATAAAGAAAGTAAAGATATTATGACTAAGTCAAACAGAATAACTGAAAAAAAGTATAGAAATATTTTATATTCTACGTACAAAAGTTGCAAAAAGTGATGACTCTCACAAAATTGCCACCATGATATGCTCTAACATATTTTGTTTTTTCTTTGTGGTCTTGGAACTAAAAAAAAACAGTTTAGAATTAAAAAGAAATAAAAAATAAATAAAAAAGATTTATTTATGTTCAATATTTGTGCCGTCTAGTTGCAAAATCGGCCATGTTCAAAACAGAAAAATTTGATATAAAGCCTATTTTTTGCCACATTTATCAAAAATAAATAAAATAAATAAATAAATAAAAAGATATGAATAGAAATTTTACAGTTTTATAATCGTTGGGGCATTACGTTTGAAAACTTGAAATACGGGGGCAGGGGCACGTGAATGAAGAGGATTATTTAAGTTTTAATTTTGGATTTATCCGCCTTTGCAGAGTATTTTGGAGTTGGACGGTTTTGCAACGAATCAGAACTTAATTGTCGCAAAAATTAATGTGAATATTGGATCTTTAGGGTTACAAATACCCAAAGTGTTTTGTTCAATTAAATTTTATTTAAAAATAATTGATTTATGTTAGCTGACAATAAATAAAGAAAGGAAGAAAGAAAAAAGAAAAAGAAAAATGATTAAAAGAAAATAAAAAGTAAGTGATATCCATAACAATAAATAACTCTATAAAACTAGGATAATGTATCATTAATGGTCCCGAATTCATTAATCACGAGCTGTTCTATAAAAGAGTGTGAAACTATTTCAGTTGTGAGCAAACGTACATAAAAACATCGCTATAACCTGTGGAATTTTCATAGGTATGTTATTAAATTACATACATTTTTAATTATTTATAATATGCTAACTATGATGTTATTATGTCGTCAATTAATATTATGTTACTACAAAGTGATAGTATACTAATTTTAAACTTTGGATTTGTACTTTTTCGACGTCGTAGGGACATTTTTCTTCTTCCTTGATTGATTATAAGATATTTCTTCTACAATCTTTTACATAGTCGAAGGAAAAACAAAATTCAACTATTAGAAACTTTGTTTGCTCCAAGAAAAAGACGTCAGAGGCGAGAGAAAATATCATACTACTAAATTAAGCAGCAAGTATGGTGCTGTAGTTGGATGGAGCATAATCGTGATCTCTCAGATATGGAGATAACTGGTTTTGAAACTCACCAGTGTTAAGATTTCATCGGTTTTGTAGTACATCATGATTTCAAAACGTGAATAACGCAGGGGTGGATCGGGTTTGGCATGGTTTCTTTTTTTCCGACGGTGGAAACGTTTTCTTAGAACTCGTAATTTAAAAGGTAATACTTAATCCTCCATATTTGATTCGATGTTAATTACAAACGAAATGTATTACAAAGTAGTTCGAATCTTTAACAATAAGTAAAATAATATGCGTCGATTACGTTTTGATAACACACATTTTAATTGATATTTTTTTCATTTCGACTTTATTAAAAATAATTACTCTCTGATATTTAAGTTAATAATAGTCAATAATGAACTGTCTGGACCAAAAAAAAAAAAAAAAAAAAAAAAAAAAGAAAGAAAAAGAAGCATGCATATATACATATATATATTTAAATAAAATCTCCTTATTTTATTAAAATCTGTACTCGTGTGTGTTTCCGTGTGTGTGTGTGTGTGTGAAACGGCTTGAAACAGATAAGGCTCCGCCGCTAATGGTCGCACGGACTTCGGACAGGTACCGTCGGACGGAGAATTTATCGCAGATGTACGATATCTAATTTGCTAAACGATGCGACCCTAATTAGCGGAGATATTAATTAAAATGTTGCACGTATACCTTCACACGCGCATGGGTCTGCGCTGCCGAAGGCAGTGGGGACCCGGTGCGAGTTTTTACCCGATCAGAAATGATTTTTTTTTTTAATTTTCTTTTCTTAACACTAAAAGGTACTGTTAGTGATTCATTAATTTTAGTGATTCATTTGAAAATACTGACCCGCTAGTATAATTATAAAAATTTGTTTTCTTGAAAAAAAAAAAAAATAAATAAATAATAAAGAAATAATGATTAAAATAAAGAAAGAAAGAAAGAAAAGACAAAGCAATATTAATGTTCCAAAGCTGGTTTCTTTTATTTTATAAGGACAATATCTCAATAAATATATTTAAAATATGATTTTCAAATAAGAGAAATCTAAATAAGTATTTTTCTCCGCTATAGAAATGCCTAATAAGTCTTTACTTAACATACTTTTTCAAATTATATATAAAAAAAACATAGGCGACATAGACTAGTTACAAACAAAATTAATGTTCCGTGTGACATCGTAAAACAAGCGATAGTACCAATTCGTAAATACTTTCTTCGAAAGAAAAAAAAATGAGCTTCGTTAAAAAACATTTAACATTTTGTCAGAGTAATAAATTGTCGAAAAAACTAAGACATTTCAATTAAATAGATGTTAACGGCTGATTGATAAAACAAAAAGAATACTGAACATTTTGTTTAGTTTTTTTTTTTTTTTTTTTATGTGGTGATACTTAGTGAAATTAACATAATTATCGTACGTTTGTGTTTTTTCCTTATCTACTAAAGATAGAATATTATTTTATTTTATTTATTTACTTTTGTGTGTGTAGTATTTACACAGATAGGTGTTCACGCGCTCTTTTTTAAAATGTATAAGATTATTGTTTTTAAATATATTTATTTATAAAATTATTTTTTCATAATTGTTATAATATTTTTTTAGTATTTCATTTACCTAGCACACTGATACGAAAGGACATATGAAAAACAAATAATATGATACATGTTTATCAATTAAGTTTTTCCATTTGTTCAATTACTAGTTTCAGCTCGTACAATTATAAATATATTCAGACTGCATAAAATATAATGCACCTTATTCAGATTTACTACATCACGTTTTGTATTGAAAATGTAATAAATATCACCTTAAGTTTCTTTACATTGAGTCATACATTACTATATACCTTACATTCCGTGACAGAAATTTCTTTAAATCAAATACATTTCTTTATTATGCAGCCATATATGCAAAGAAATTAAAAGAGTTATTTAGAAGCACAAAAGTATTATTTACATTTCAAAAAATTAGTATGGCTAATGTTATTGTCTTAGGTTTAGTGAATCAAAATAATATGCAGGCACACTGTGGGAAATGGCTGTAACTTTTCTGTGAGGCATTAATCGATTTTCAGTATGTTTAATATTCATTTTTAGGCACTAATACTATTATTAATTCAATAAAATAAAAAAGGCTCTCTATCATCAACCTATTTCACATATTATTTTTAAAAATAAAGATAAAGAAATTTTAAAATGTTTATTCTTTCATATTTAAACAAAATTGTATATTTATGAACATACAAATAACCTGTAAAATATAGAAAAATGAGATCTAACTCTAAAATAGTAACATATCACAGTTTTTTCATTCCAGATGCAGCCAACATTTTAGAATTAGAGTATTGTTTTCGAAAGTATGAAATCATACAATCTCTCATATGTGTACCAATTCTTACAAAATGTTTTGCCGCTCGTTTTCTTTAATAAAATAGGACGTTCAACCTAAGGGCAGTGGGAACTGGCAATTTTTCGTCTAAAATAACACTCAGAGGGAATAACTGAGAATTGAAACTGTGTTCTCTGTGCAGCAGACTAGCCCCTTTAAACCACTGAGTGTATTTTAATTTGGTTTAAAAGACACATCTTTTTAAAATACTATAATTTTAAAATTGTAAAACATTCTTGTGCAGAAATCTGAAGAGTTTATTGACAAACTATTATTAATTATAGCCGTATGCGCCTTGTAGTTCTGAATAATTAATTTTTGATGTTGTTATGATTTATTCGTAAATATTAATGTTAAACATCTGGATGCTATGTTTTGATACATTAAATAAAAATTATACATTAAGTAAAAAAAAAGTAGAAGGACACTAGATATCGTTAGAAAAAAAATGAATCTTTTTTTTTTTTTTTTTTTTTTTAAGGAAATTATATTTATCAATAACATTTTGCACATCATATAACAAGAAAATATCAGTATTATTATCATGATATTCAAAAATAAAATATATATTAATGACAACAAAAATAGATTTAGCTATTTTAAAATCTGTAAAAATAGTAGAAGGACAGTAATACAATTTATAAAATACAAGCGATATTAATAAGCAATACTTTTCGCAGTAGCTTTTAGAACTTCGAATATTCTATTTGGTAGTGAATCACATAAAGATTCGATTTCTGTTTGGCAAAAAATATTCCATGTGATATTCAAAATTTCTTGAAGCTAAAGAAGGGATTCAAACTGTTTTCCACTAGCATATACTCGACATTGCTCAGATGTTTTACAGTGTGTTAAGATTAGAGCTTTTAGTTAGTCATGGTAAAATCTCCATATTATTTGAAGCGAACGAATTTTTAACTCTATAAATGGTGTGAATAGTGACTTCATCTTGTTGAAATATCCACTCTTCTACTCCTTATTCGACGCTTTAAGGAAGAAGCTCAGAATTCAGCACTTCAATATGAAAACAGTAATACTACACTGTTAGAAATGCCAAAGAAAAATATTTAAGAAGCATACCGCTGTTTCGGTAGCTTTAAGCGTACCGTCTTCAATGGATAAAGAATTCTGGAACTGGAGAAGTTTCTACAGTTTACAAAGCTAGATATTCTAAAATTCCTTTTGGCCACTCTCCCCACCTTTCCCGTAATCCCATCGGATGAACAGATATCGGCCCCTCTTCTTTATATACGAGCACTTCTCCAGTTCCAGAATTCTTTATGCACTGAAGACGGTAAGCTTAAGGCTACCGAAACAGCTGTATGCTTCCCAAATATTTTTATTTGGTGTTTCTGACGTTGTAGTTTTACTGGTTTGAATAATCCAGTGACAAGACTCCTTTTAATTCTTCAATATGGTCTGCCTACCACTGAAAAAGACCAGACTTGTTCTTCTTCCATAGCCATTTGTTTACAAGACCATAAACCCTTCCTCCAAATTTGTCTAGTAATAAAGTTCTTTTACATTCTTCAGATAATTTCAGTAGTATTAGTAACCATCTGGGTCGTATAAGTTAAACTTCTTCTCGCCTGAAAATGTTACAGAAGTCCCGTCTCAGGTCTATGACGTGTGTTCCTTAACCCAAGTTGAATGGTTATCAATGTGTTCTTTTTTCACATAGGATAGTATTTCCTCTTTTAGAAAATGAATTATTTAAATCTTATTATGTAGATTTATACTGTTTGCCCTGACACACGAGTTAATCTTGTTTCATCTTGCGACTTTGTAATACTTTCATTGCTCTTTTTAAGCTTTTGAGCAAGTTTTCTTTCATCAGGAGACGTTAAATTTAAGCTTTTAATACTTCTTTCATTTTCCATTTCTGTCTGTTTTTTGGAAAATTTAGAAACTGTATTGGGGTTCACGTGCAGTACATGAGCAACCTGTCTAATAAATTTACCAACATTTTTATATGCAGCGAATTGGCACTTTTAAAAATTGTTTAAATACATCCTTCTAAGCAGCATGACAAGAAAAAAACAATGCAATTTTTTATAAACTACGTTTTCCTCAGCGAAAGGAGTATAAAAGTATTCGACATTTACTTTTTTACTCATGCACAATTTAGCAAATAACAAATTTTGGGAGGTGACCTTCTAGTTTTTCTTTACATTTTCGAAATCATAAATATTAGTTTTTCTACAATCCACTAATGAAAATTAGTGATAAAAATTTCATTTTTATGTGAAATTAAAGAAATATTTTTAAATAAAATCTGAATAAGAATCTGATAACTAGTATAAAAATACAGAAAATATTTTACAAAATCAAGTGTCCTTCTATTTTTTTTTTTTTTTTTTACATAGTATTGGGTGCTTATAACTGGTGTGCTTATATTGGGTTCTTATACTGTTTTATACATAAAATACAATAATTTGCATTTTACTTTATATTTTATACGCATATATATATATATATATATATATATATATATATATATATATATTCTATATGTTCTATTAAAATATATTTTATTTATTAAAATATATTTTAACTTGAAAATTTCACGATAAAGATTGTAACGATTTAATATTGTACACATTTATTTTAAAAATACATTTAATTAATATTCATATTTTATTTCACGTACAGTTAATTTATGCTGCCAGTATTAAGAAAAATTTATATCAAAATAATGTTATTCTCACTCCACAGATTTGGTCGATGCTGTAATTTAAATGCACGTTATGCACAATATGTTAAAGTGACTAAAAACCAATATTTCACGACAAATTTAGAAAAATCACATTTTTTAAAGCAAAAATAGAGTTTTTGAGCTTTTTTTTATGTACAAGAAATATTCACTACTTTAAAGAGTGCTGTTTGCTGCTTGCAGAGATTTTAGAGAGTAAATAAACTAAACCTGAAAATATATAACGTGTAAATAGCATTGGAAATATTTTTATAATAATTAATGGTAATTACATATTGATAATTATCATTAATCTAAATGTAATTATCCACTATATTGTTATTATTTTTTATTTTATATATGCATGTTAATACATATGTAAATATGCTGTAAAATCAAGAAGCAAATTATGCAACATTTTCTCTAAATTTACGCTACAAAATTTTCACAAAAAAGAACTTATTGTTTGAAGCTTGTAAACTTTCATATCCTATACACTTAAATGTACAAAAAGACAAAAAAAAATAATAATTAAAACATATATAGTCTAAAATATATCTGATTAATATCGGAATATTATAAGTATTCCATTTCAGAAAACAAAATTTATCATAGTTTAAATAGTTTGTTTACACATATACAGCGAGACGAAAATATTTAGAAAAATTCTAAAGAGTTTTTTTTTTCTTAACTGTCGTATAAATACGGTAAAATTCTATTTTATGTGAATGATCTGCTGCGTATTTTTTCATTTCGGTTGTTGTATAAAAAAATTCAACATATTAATAACAATAGATATATAAGCGTCCTAATTTTATATTGATCGATCACAATTCCTGGATTCATTGTGAGAACCGCTCTCGTACACACTCAATTAAATTACATGATAAATTCACCCGGCTTCGTAATTCACAGAGTCCTACTCATTCGAACGACTTTCCTGTTGTCAATAAAAATGCAATCGTTAATCTTTCGAATGCTGAAATTTCCAATAATCAATATTCTATTCTCAAACTCGATTCAAATTTTGCCATTTCTAAACCTCCTTCTTTTCCTCAGTTAATTGAACCGGTTGAAAAAGCTTTCAAAACTTCTCAACTGGCTGACTAACAGAAAGAAAATCTTCGTCATTTAATCCTTAATAATGCCAATTTCAACTCTAAAAATTTTAAATCAAATCTCAGCTCTGCAGAAAAAAAAAGCTTTGTGGGAATTAAAATCTAATGAAAATATCATCATTACTAAAGCTGATAAAGGTGGTCAGATTGCTATTTTGGATAAAAAGCAATACATCGAAAGTGTCACCGAACTAATTAATGATGGTCCATATAATACTTTGCCCGTGACCCCTCTCCTCAAGAATTAAATAAAATTAAATCTGCTATAAAATCTTGCCCCTTGTTATTGGACTCGACTAAATCTCATCTTATCCCTTCTATTGCTAATTGTGCCAGATTTTATTCTTTACCGAAAGTTCACAAACCCAGTATTCCATTCCGTCCAATAGTCTATAATATCGGTACTGCTTTCTATAATTTAGCTAAATTTCTCACCACAGTTTTTCTCCTCTTCTTGCTCCTAATAGTTATACTGTTGAGAATTCCATAAAATTTGCAAAAAATATTCAAAACTGCCCTCACACTAATCTCACTATGGTTTCTTTTGATGTAAAATCTCTTTTCACCAATGTTACAATAAGTGGCGCCCTCTGCTGTCCCGAAAATAGATTAAAAGAGTTTAATTTCACATCTTTTGAAATACAAGAATTAATTTCTCTTACCCGCATTTGTTTATCGCAAACCACCTTTTCTTTCCAAAATAAATTCTATCGTCAGTCTGAAGGTTACGCAGATATTTACATGCACTATATCGAAAGCAAGCTTTTTAAGAAAATATCTTTTCCTTTTTGAACCCGTTACGTTGACGACACCTTCCCGCTTATCGACATATCTCGTCACAATATTGGCCATGTCTTGGAAACTTTAAATTCATTTAACAGTAATATCCAGTTTACATATTAAATAGAAAATAATCGCTCCCTTCCATTTCTTGATACCCTCGTCTCTCGCACTCTAAATGGATTTTCAACAACTGTCTATCGTAAAAATTTTGCAGTCTCCCTCCATTTTCGCCTTCCCCAGATTCAGAATTCTTTCTGCACTTAAGAAGGTACGCTTAAGGTTACCGAAACAGCTGTATACATCTCAAATATTTTTCTTTTGTGTTTCTGACGTAGTAGTTTATTCGGGTTTTAATATTCTAACGCCAAGTCTCTCTATAAGCGTGCCTTTTATACCAAATTTTTCTCGGTTAGGACATCTTACGCTTTCGCGTTAAAACGGCTACGGATAAGGTCATTATGCTAATGTCTTATGGAGCTGCATTGGGCAAGATTTTACGACAATGTTAACTGAAGATAGTTGAAATTATTGTTTGATCAAGCACTAGCCATTTTTTTTTTTCATTTCGAGAGTATATCCCCAATGACTTTACATAATGAAGTATATTACCTTATTACATCCTGTATCACATATATACATGAACCTTTGTACCAAGTCGCAATAAATCTTCAAACATGGATGTATATATATATATATATATATATATATATATATACCTGTTGTTCAAAAAATGAAAGTAACTAACAATGAGGAAAATAACAGCGTTCGATCATTTGTTCAAACTGGTCTATAAAGATTTACACATATTTTCACTTGAATGCAAGAATGTAGAAAATTTTATTTCGAGATGTTTATTTAAGTCCTTTATCTATACTTTATGTATTATTTTCTTATTAATAAAGATATATATGCACATCGTTTTTAAATATCTCAGAATTGATGCTTTCAAACATTTTAATAGTTTAAGAAATTATAATCGATTTTAATATAATAGAAAAAAAAGGGGGGGGGGATTTTCAAAGAGACCTAAAATTTTTTACCTAATAATTTAAATGATATTTGCTTGCATTCACAAATATTTTTTCAAGAATAGAAATAATATATTTTTCTTCATTTTTGTAAAACAGAAACCGTTTTTACAAATTTTTAGAATTTTTACATTTATTACACTAAATTTTACTTTTATTTATTGCATTTTTATTTAACATTAAGTACAAATTTGGCAAATATTCTCTAGATTAAAGAAACAAACGAACACACAATAAAAATATATATATATATTATTTATAAACAACTTAGACAGATATTTTATGCTAAAATGAATCTGTTCTTCTTTTAGTTGTATTTTCGTTGTACACATATTACGAGAAAAAATTCAGACTTTTTTAAATAAATTTTTCAATGCAACAAATGAAACATGTGACGGAAACATTTGTCTTGAAAATAATACCTATGCAAAACGACAGTAATTGACTCTTTGAAAAATAATCATACAATACAGTCCCGATTCAGCTACATAATTCTTTGGTTAGTTAAAAGAGGATAATTCATCTTAAGAAATAAATCTTTATTTCAAATGTTTTGTATCGAGATTGCAAAGAAATGAAACTAGATTGTTTCAAGAAATATTGTGTATCGCCTAGTTGTTATCTATTATTGCTTTTATTTTTGTTCTTTTATTACCATGAAAGACAGTTTGAAATAATCTACGATTAAAATAAGAAAAAATCAAATTTAGTTTATATGAAATGTGGAGTTATTATAAGTTGATTTTATGTAAACTCCATCAGGTACCTGTATATGTATACTAAGAGTAAGATAAGTATATTATTTGCTCATGATTTATTTCTATTTCCAATTCTTTGTTTTCTTTATTTTTTATTAATATTTTGAGTGCGTTTTATTTTCTTGATAATTTTGTACTATATCATTAATGGTGCTAAATTTTAAATATTGATTAAGTTACGTAGATAGCACTTTCATTCTTGTTGAAAATCCTTTTGACATTTCTACTATTTTTCAAATTGCGAATTCTATTTATACCCATATTTAAATTTCTTTCGAGTTAGAAAATTGTAATCAACCTGCCTTGCTTAATGTTTTAGTTACTATGTGCAATTCCTCTTCTAAAACTTCTCTGTATAGGAAACTTGTCTCAGTTTACAACGCTCCCCATGCTCTCTCAAATCACTTGGTTGAACAGAAAATTTGAACCCTTTACACTTACGTGTATCGTGTCCTTAAACCTTAAATTCAGTGTGTAACATATCTTCTACATTTAAAACAATTGTGCTGTCGTGCCATCTAGGGACATTTTTACTGACAAATTTATGTTACTTTTCTTTTACATAGTGTTTTCTGAAAATTTATTGCATGTTCCAACAGATAGCAGTAGCACTGTTTTTCATTAAATTTGATCGGGAACAATGGAGAGTACCATATTTTCAAATTTCGCTTATGTTTTGCATTGTTTATTGTGTTCTTGGAATTTAAGTACTGCAAAATAAATATTCCTCTGCATAAAATAATGTATGTAAATTCATCATTCTAAAAATAATTATATAATTTTCATTATTTAAGAAATGACAGTAGTTTTTGTTTGTGTTTCAGATGTGCAAAATTATGTGATTGTTGTACTTTTTTACCAAATTTAGCTTATGTTACCATATGACATTATTACAGCAGTTGAAATAATAAATTTGAAATTTAAGATGCTTAAACAGTAATATTAAAATGTATGGACCAATTATATGTTATAGTAATTTTAATAAAATTTCAAAATCGTATTAGTAATAATTTTTGTATTTCTTTGTTAGAAGTGAAGCGTTTTCAGCGATCTACGAAAAGTTATAAAGAATTTGACTGTCCAGTAGTTACTATAATCTTTAATAATCATATGGATGGAGTGAGCTTGTTAGCAGTCATTTGGGTCGCAATGGGTTCACACTAAAAGCCAAAAAGCAGCGCTTAATGATTTTTTCCAATATGATTAAACTTGCGGTAATAAATGCCTTGATCTTATATACAGAGGTATCATTTAAAAATGATCCCAAAGTTAACATGCTTAATCAAAAACACTTCAGAATTGAAGTTGCTGAGCTTTTTTGAGAAGGTCCGCTGTAAAAAGAGGAAGATGAAACGACGATATTCAAAAGGAACTAGAAACAAAAAAAAGAAAAATATATCAGAAGAGTGATACAACCAAAGGACTTACGGCAAGACTTAGATAATCACTGGCTGTACAGGAAGGCTAAGCGAAACAGGTGCAAAATGCCTTTATGCAATGGATTCATCTACGTATCATACACAAAATGCCTCGTAAGTCTATGGCACACCATTTTCCATAAATAAAGCCACATTGTTTGGTAACTGCCATTAATTAAATGTCATTTAGTATATTATAAATGACCATGCTTTTGTAATCTCTAATTAATAAATAAATCCTAGCAACGCACTTTTTTTTCTTTAATATCGTACAATGTAAGATTTGTAAAATTGCACGCATTGTAGCAGATATGGAATATAAGGAAAAGTTAATAAAAATAAACCCAAAACTATCTCTGATTACTTTCATTATTTTTACAACCTGCGTTACAACCTTCTTCTAGAATTATATATATATATATATATATATCCAAAAGAAAAAATCACGTATTTAAGGGTTAAAATGTGTTTTGATACTTCTCTTAAAGAAGAACTTAATTACTTAAAGTATGTTGCTATCAAAATAGGTTTTAGCCCGTATATTATTAATAAAGCCCTTAAAATGTTCAGTAGGCCTACAGTAATTCGACCTTTTCTATTGAGGTTAAAATTAAACCCAATAACTTTGTTGTCTTTCCTTTTTATCGCGCCTTTCGCTTTAAATTAACATGAAGATTTCAAACGTTTTAATTTTCCTGTAATTTTAAATCTCTTAATAAATTTCAATTCCCTTCAACTAAGTCCTCAATTCTTGAGTTTTAAAAGTGGTATATCAATAATGTCTCCTGTAATAATTGCCATTTGTCATACATCGGTCAAACTAAAAGAAATCTTGAATACCATTAAAGTCAACATTCCTAGTATGTTGCTATACAAGAAGTACCTGCAACTTCTATTGCAAAGCATAGTTGGGAATCTGACCATAGTCAGAAGACCATATTTTCAGCAAGAAAAAATTATCTCTTTTGCCTAAAACGCTTCCGAGTTAAATTTCCTTGAAAATTTAGCTATCTACCTTAATCGCAATAAAATTGTTAATGAAAAATCTGATTTCGTTTTGTTGTCTACAGCATGGAAAAAGTTATTTAGTTAGATTAAATTATTTTATTTATTTTATAAATAAATAAATAAATAAATAATGGATAAGTTGATGAATATAAATTTAGTCAATTAAAATTAAAATTAAATAAATAAATAATATATATATATATATATATATATATATAAGGTATTTAAATTATATATATATATATATATATATATATATATATATATATATATATATATATATATATATGTGTGTGTATAAATATTTATTCAAAAAAATCCCTTCCCTCAATTTTTCGTATTTGTTTCTCTTGTATCTTGTCTTTTGGTTGTACTCCTCTCTGTTTGGTTTTGCATGCTGCTTCCTATTTGTTGGTTGACTTCCTCCCCCTCCTTTGGGTTTTGCCCTGCTTTCAACATTGCTTTTGCCTCCGAGGTAGTGGCACGTGTTTTGTATCTAAAGAAGAAAGACCGCGTCCTTTCGAAATAGTAGTACCTTTCTTAATTTTATGGTGCGTGACATTTTTTTTAAGTTTAAATATTGATTGTACGCCAGTTCTTTAATTTAATATTGCAATATATGATAGGTCATTTTAACGAGGATACTGTAGATACCTCAAAATATATATCTATAGGGCCATTTATCATGAAAAGGTTAAATGTCAGCCAAAAACAAAACGATTTGGAGCAAAATGCTGGAACACTCTATCATAAATTTTACATTTGTTAATTTACTAAATTATTCCATGATTCGAAATTGATTAAATATTTAAAAACAACATAATTTTTGAAAGTTGGGATTGGTGAAATATCAGAGCTTTTATATACATTTACATATACTTTTATATCTATAAAATGTAAATAATTACAACTTAACAACAACAATGAAACTAAACAGATGATTAAACCAAAAATCATTCAGTTGATCATCAGGGAGACCCCTCAAATGCAAAGCGTAAAAAGCTGTAAGATGCTTCAAGAGCCATTAGCAAAATGTAGCTAAAGGTAGTTTCGTCCTCCTGCATCTTACCAGGATAAAAAAAAAAAAAAAAAAAAAAAAAAAAAAAAATTCCTTATCTACTATAGATTGAAATTCCAAATGAAAAAATAAATAAATTCAAAGGAAAACATGATAACATGACGCAACAATATATAAATATAAAAACTTATAAAATGATTGTGAAAAACATTTGCCAAAAACGAAAAAAAAAAAAAAAATAATAATAATAAAATAATAATAATTAAATAAATAAACGAAAATGCCAAGATACCTAAAAAAATAAATAAATAAAACCATTTTTTGTAATTTTGACAATTACTGATAGCATTTAAAATACACGAAAGATATATATTCGATATCGAGGTTAAGAAAGGGCTTTCACTTTTAGGAGTCTTGGTGTTTATTAATTGCAGATAATTATCCTAAAAGGCATTGAGGCCATCATCAGGGATACACCTCAAATGCAAGGTAAAAAAAAAAAAGTGTAAGATATTTAATGAGCTACTAGCAAAAGGTAAAATCAGTTTCATCCTCAACATATTGCCAAGAGAAAAAAAAATCCCTACGCACTGTAGCTCTAAATTCCAAAGGAATAATTAATTAGATTCAAAGGGAAAAATTTACAAAATTACACATCAATATAGAAAAATATAAATATAAACACTTATTTAAAAAAAAAAAAAAAAAAAAAAAAATTAAAATATTAATAAACACCAAGAAACCTTTTTAAAAAAAGTAATTTTAACAGTTACGGATAGTAGTAAAAATTTAAGAAGGATATCCATTCGACCTCTCGATTACGTAAATGTTTTTCTTATTAGGTGTCTTGGCGCACACCTAATAACACACGAATAGCAAAAGTAATAAACTTTTGCTATTCGTTTATTTTTTTAGTTTTTAATAAATGATTTTTGCAATATTTTTATAAGATTTTGTTTTAATATTTGTATATATTGATATGCAATTCTTCTTCTGTATTTAATTAATTTTTCATTCGGATTTTCGAGCTACAATAGATAAGGATTTTTTTTTTTTTTTCACTTGGTAAGATGAAGTTGACCAAGCAACTTTTAGCTTTTGATATTAGGTCTTGAAACTTCTTACAGCTTTTCCATCCTTCATTTGAGGTGCCTCCCTGGTGATAGCCTCGATGCTGTTTAGGTTAATTATGTTTCTGGTTTCATTGTGGTTTTCTCGTTGTCACTTGTATTTAGGTTTACATATCTTCTAACTGCAGCATTTTATTATGCATTCATTATATAAGTTCAGTTTCAATGTTGTTTACTTTATTAACTATTTTAAATATGTGCATTACTTTAAAAATTAATGTTTCATTTTTATTCTTATGTAATTTTATTTTTCGTAAGATATTCAAAATAAATGTTTTCTGGTTTAAATGGATTTTTTATGCAAATAGGTTAAAAGCAGCAGAATTCAGGTTTATTCGTGTTTTCTTTATTCTGAAAGTAAATAAAAAGATCCGTTTAGAATATCTGTGCATATAATATGCACTTTTTCTAAATATTACTTCCCTATATTATCTTGCACATAAATGTTTTATTTAGATTAGCGATAATGAAAATGAATTCAATATCTATGCTTACATAAAGAAAGAAATACGTATTAGATAATTTTCTATCTTATAGTATCTAGATAGGGTAATTGAATATCTCAAAAACTATTTTTGCAATATCAAACATGATTAATGTTATGTAAAATGCATGCTTCTTTTAAGAAAGCAAGTTGTTGCTTATATTTTTTTAAGGAAATAAATAGCCTTTACTGAGCAAACACTATTTTTTACTATAATATATTGTAAGTATATGGATAATATGAAGTGTTTTGTATAGTTTGAATACAAGTTTTCACTACAACAAATACGGGAAGTAATGTATAAAAAGTACCGCTTTGTCTTAAACATTATGGCTAAAGTTGGGTTGCGAGGTTTCAGTTTTTGCAGTGTGATGAAAACAGTTATAGTAGTAAAATTCAAGGAGTAAAAAATAGATATTTTATAAAAGAACTATTTGCAAGAAGTAGAAAAGAAATGTAAATATACTACGCCTTTAAATAAGAGGCAGAAAAGCAATACTACAGGTCAGAATACAGAACAGAAAAATACAGTTCGCAGTAAAATATTTGAAGCACTAATTCTTATTTAAAATATGTGCATCTAATACTGTTTTGTTAAGTAAATATTTGTCGAGTGGAGATCTTACCAGGAAACCATCACAATAATGTAATAATAGAAATCAATTAAATTATGTTCATTCGAGAGGGCATAACCTAACGTGATTTTTGACGCATAAACTGTTAGCCCTCATAATCCAGCTTTCAAGAAATCTACATTAAAGTTTCAGTAAAAATGTAGTAACGAGAAAGGAGTGGGAGGAGATCCGTTAAAATCTACCAGAACCATAACTCTTATGAATCTTTAGATTATATTTTAGCGGATTTTTAGGCATTATATCTCGATGGAATCTATCTCAAAGCTGAAATGGGTAACTGATTAAAGCATCAAAGAACACGTTTGTCTATGCTCTTTCAATTTCTGCTTGTTTTGGATTTCCTACATTATTTCTGTAAGGCGTGGTGTTATGGATTCAAGTGTGGTTGTACCGATTATTAGCGAACTTTCAGAATTTATTTCTCGGAAACGAGCTGACGAGAGCTATAGTTTTATGCGTCAAAAATATATTTATATAAGCTCTTTTGATTAATGCTTGTTTGGATTTTTTTTATGATTCCAGTATGGAATGGATTCCTAGTTACTCTTATGCTGTTTATAAAAATGTAAGTTGATGAAAAGGATTAGCGATCAAATTTATATATATATATATATATATATATATATATATATATATATATATATATATATATATATATGAAAAATGTGGATGTGTGTTTCAATAATTTTGCTGCCGACTGTATTGACTAATGATTTTGTGTAATATAATATACGAAAAAAAAAATGTACTAAACACAATGCAAGAGTACTTATACAATAAATGGCGAACAAGAAATACACATATACAGTTGCATTTCAGAAATTTAAAAAAACATTTGTTTTTTAAAGTTTGAATTAAAAGATATAAACAAAAATATCTGTAAAAATGTGATAAAAACTTAATATTTACCGGTGGATTAAAAGTTTTGTTATTGTTGACAATAATTAGACAAACACTGAAGATATCAAAGGATTTAAAATAATAATAATTAATTTCAAATACAAAACTCCATTTTTTATTTATATTACATGTAACTATTATTTTCATCATGGTATCAAGTAGACCCTGTGTCAGAATTTAGGCAGCACAGCAACATTGTCGCAGAAAAAAAATTATCACTTGCAGAAAGATTTACCCATTAAAAAAAAAAAAAAAAAAAAGAGAGAGAGATTCCCAAATTTCAGTAGAAAATAGAAACTCATGTCTTATATTTTAAGGTGCCTGCCTACAGTCGGAAGTGATTTTTTTAATAACTGAAAAATTGCCTATTTATGTGCATTATATGATAGAGTATAGTAATAAACAATGAATAATCTGAAAAAAAATATGCAAATTTTAAAATATTTTGATATTTAAGCTCAAAATATGCATAAAATTTGGGAAAAAAAGCAGTTTTAGAAAACATCATAAGTCAAATTTAAATAAAGAAATTTTTATTCTGTAAATTTTATTTAGATTATTAAAAGGTCCTTAAAGAAATGAACTGCTCTCAAAACTATTACTATGTTATTTAATATTTTAGAGAAGATAACATTTTTACATGCTGAAAAAATCATGAATATGCATGACAGTTTATAGCTTCTATCGACAAAAAAACGTAAAACAAAAAATGATTTAGCTAGATTCATTGTTGTAGTTCAATCCCTAAAAATACTCCTCTAGAGTATTTTCTCAAAGTTTCATAACGTTTCTATTATAACTTTTGGAGTTATTATGTTTTGGGAAAAAGCAAAATGTTAAAAATCTCATTTTGGGAAAAAGCAGAAAAAATATTTAAAAACCAGATTTTACCTATCAAACAAAACTAATTTTAATAAGTTCCTGATTTCTTTCAAAGTTTTTTATTTCCTTTTTTAAATTCATTTTATATTCAGTAACAAATTTTGATGCTTATATTGAGTAAAACATTTATGTAAACAAACATTTACGGGAAATTTCCGGTTTCAAAAACTGGCTAGTGACTAATATTAAAATGCCTGTAACTCAAGTTTTAAGCAAGATTGAAACAAAATTCAAACTGATTTCCAAAGCTAAAATATCAGGCTTTAATACTAACCTAAAAATAGAAAATCGGAGTGTGAAGTCGTTCCTTCACATATATGAGTTTTAATTATAACTTTAAATAAAGGCAATAAGTAATTATTATATTTTCAATAAATTAAATGGCTAATAAAATAGATAACGAAATCCTAAATTACTTTTATTTATTCGCTTTTGTCTATAATAGATATCATAATTCTAATAATACTTTATCCCTTATGCTATTAATAAATCTTCTGAGAACAAAAACATATTCCTTTTAAATGACATTTATAAGCTCTTCTAAATCATTTAATAAACAAAATATAAAAAAAAATATTATTTCCATGTTATAAACCGTTGGATACATAATTACATTTTCATGCTTTTAAATTGCGTATGTTTATTTATTTGAAGCTAAATTAAGCAATACATTTGCGTTATGATATCAATAAAGAGTAATTAATATTTTTTAATGATAGGATATGCAATAAATCGCAGACTTGATGTCTCGATTATTTAACGGTCTTCTGGCGATAAAACTTGGCATAGATGTTTGGCGTTGTTTCTTCAACGGACGTGCTAAATTCAAAATATTTATATTAAATTATTCTAGAAACAATGGAATATCTTTGGCTATAAAATTTGGCTCCTTTTTAAAATTCTTGGCGTAATTCAGCAGTCTGATCTTAATTGCAATAGAGTCAAATTCAGAATTCGCTCTACATCTGTTGATACGATAACATGTGACCCCGTAGCTCTCTCTCTCACCTCTACCTTTTTGCATTCTCGCAACGTATGGTCATGATGAACTTCCACTGTAAAGGAACTGTTGATTTCTAAAATAAATACATTATGCAGCGAACAAGTTGTCTTCTTTTATTTTCACGGCAGTCTTTTCAGCGGTATGGACCTGGAAGATTAATTGTAACGTTCTACTGTAGAATCCCGGAATTCTACTTGACACGGAGTTTTGACCGAAAATTGCATTTTTAAGGTAGGCAGGCACCTTAAGAATTATTTAACAGTACGCAAATATTATTGATATCTTTATAATTATAAGTAAATATTACGTTTAAATAAGAAAATACCTCAGTAGTATCTTGCAGAAAATGTTTGAATGAACAAGGTTTGTCGCAGAAGTTTGTTGCATTAAAACTTGTAAAATCACATACCAAATGTAATTCTAAAATTCCATTAATATATTCTTAAAATAATATGAATATTTTTGTGTTTAAATCTGTTATAGGTATACCAAATAAACCATGTCGAGAAACAAAAAAGTAATATGTAGAAATGCACATTAAAAATTTATTAAATATTAAATATGCTTAAAATATTAAACGAACAAACTGATTTTTTTAGTAAAATACTAACATTTACTAAACAGAAATGGTTCTTTGCCTGAAAATTTAATCAGTTACATAATGACATGAGTATTAAACATTAGAATCAGTAAAACTATACTGGTGAAAATATCTTTAATAGCCTGTATGTCAAATAACCAAAATCTCATGTACTTGATCAGGTTGGCGACAAGCCAAATTTTTCTGCGATTCTTCTAATAGTTGTCTTTCGAAATTTATAAAAGTAAGTTTCTGCGATAAAAAGTGAAAAATTATCGTATAAATATCTTGTATGAAGAATCAGGGAAAGAAGACAAATCTTTTGCCTCCCTGTTGATAAAATTTTAATTATTTTTTGTGGCATTTTTAATGGTTCTTGTGCTGCATTTTTTATGTTATGAAAAAAATAACTCTTTTTTTTTTTTTCCTCATTTTTATTATCCATACTATAGCTCTTTTCATGCATTTATCTTTTGAAATTTTATCGATTTCAAGTTCAATGTTTCTTAAGAAAAAATTTATGAAAGAAGTGGTTTAATTTTTAAAGGCTCTTTACTTATATACATTTGCATCGATTTCATTCAAATTTAAATCCAAAGAGACATATAATAGCATTTTATACGGATTCTTGTTTCCTTAACCGATTATATATATATATATATATATATATAAAGTTCATGCAAAATCACAAAAAATTCACGATAAGATATAAAAATTAATTCATTTCCATGTTTTTTTTTTTTTTTCCCTTACTAACACATTTTACACCATTGGGACTATTTCAATTAAATTATCTTACAATATCTTAAGTATTAAAAAAAAAAAAAATGCATTTTTTTTTAAAAAGAAAACTCATATATATTACTTTTAATGCTATTTGATTGATAGTAAAAATAAGCACGAGGCATTTTTAAAGATTTGAAAAAAAATATTTAATTCAAACTGCCTCTAATTTGTTAAATTAAATAATACAGCGTGTACTTGAAAAAAATTTTTTTTTTCAACATTTCGTTTGACAATATATTGAATTAATAAAATTTGTAAATTATAAAAAGTGTTCCTTTTTTTTTCCACAACATCTCTTTATTAAATTTTAACTCAGACTGAATATAATAAATCTTCAAAAATAGTCTTTGTTTTTTATGTATTTCAATTAGAATATTTTAGAAAGTAAATTAAATGTTATATTTACTGTTTATTGCAAAATGTTTAAAAATTTTCATTGGAATATATTTAAAAGTATATGACAGGCATTCGCAGAAAATGGATACCGGAAAAAAAGGGGGGGGGGGCGACGTTATTGTGCTTAGTCAGGTTACGAATCCTTATATGATGTCTGTCATAAATATATTTGCACTAATATTTATTGAAAATATGTTAACATATAAGGCTGACTGTTATGTGCATTTGAATTTTATTTTTAATTGCACTTTAAATTATATATTGTATATATATATATATATATTGTTAAAAATTTCTTAAATAATTCATAGTTATTTTAATATAAATTCCTTCAAAGAGGCTTAGTCAGGTAATAAAATGATAATTTTCTGCCTTTCTAGTTTCTTTTTGCATTAAAATAGCTTTAAAACCCGTTAAAAATCCTCATTAAAGCCGGCAATGGATTCGGCGCCAATTTTGCCGATTTTTTCGCTCCTTGGCGATGTTTTTGGCCACCCTGGCAAGAAAATCTTTATCATCGATATACCAATTATGGAAGCTGTAACTTAATTGGCTGACGAGTTTGTGGAATTTTCTACATTTTTCTACGCGGGTATTTAAGGAGTTGCATTGCGCCAAGGTCAGTCAGTCTGAGTTGAGTTTCGCCAAATGTTTTCATTGCTACTAAAAGAGCTCTGATACTCTTTGGAGTTAAGCCTTGCTGTGTGTTAATGCTTTGATACAGTTTGTACTGCGTATTTTGCTGTTGTCAGCTGTTATTTGAGCTGTGAATTTGTGTTATTTGCGCTTTCTGGTGGAACTGAAGTTGATACCTGGTTTATGGACCTGTAGTCTTCTCGAATTTTCTGTAAATAATGTTTCAAGCCTCTGCAAGATTCGCCTTTCATTCTTGGACAAATTACGAACCCCCAAATGCGCACAATATGTAAGATGCTAATGTCATTAATACTTCAAGTATCAGGTTGTATCGACGTACATCTTTCAACTTTCCTTTTAAAGCCCCATGATGTAATTCTGTATTTACACACACATGTCCCGATTAGAGTCTATAAATAATATCAATTCTTGAGTCCCTCTCTCCGTTTTGACTTTGTTTTAGGTTGATTTCTGTAGAAATCGTCCTATTGTAATCACTTAGTTTATCAACCGCCACTGTAGCGTGTGCGGTCCTGCGCATTGACACCAAACTTGGATCATTTGCATATCTGATCTGACTGTACTTATTTGCAAAGCTTATTGTACGCAGTTGTACGCCTTTCTCCCTTCTTGATGCGCCATTTACAATGTCCTTGAGTGTATTTCCAAAATTAAGCTACTTGAAATCACGCTGTCATTTCGAAATTTGTCATCAGGATAAATTTAAGCTACTGAACTAGTTCGTACAAATTTAAACCGTTGACTCACGCGACAGATATCTTGGATGGGTTCGCTAAGTAACTTGCTCCACCATTTTATTTCCAAAAACGTCTACATTAAATCTTTCCATCACGATAAATTTTGAAATGCAGAATTAATTCCAGCCAGTGTTGACATTGAATAACCTTTCAAATATCTTCAATTTATTCGGTAGCTAAATTTATCCGAAACGTTGTTTTCAATTTGTGTCAACATGGAAATTCTTCATTATGGATTTTTTTTTAAATATTGAATTAATCTAACAAAATTTGTATATAGTAGATTTATCTTAGAAATACATTTGATATGTTCATCTTCCATTTTGATCATTTATCCTGTATTCCAATTTTGGTCTCTTGAAAATTTTAATTGCAGAATAAAAATCTATCTACGAATTTGATTTCTTAAAACTGCATATATACACATCCCACATCAATGTGTGAATAAAGATCATTAAAAAAACACAATTTTCCATCTTGTTTCAAAATAGTGGCTCATTTTTAAAAAGAAAGAAATCAATCTACTGTTTCGTCTGAGCGGAAAAACTTGTATTTATTATTTTTTTTTCTTCGCTTTATTTCATTAAATATTTTCTCAACCAATAAAGCACATATAATTTATGTTGTTATTTTAAGTTGATTTATTTAGAAATTGATATATTTTATCTCTTGGTATATCTATCTATCTATGTAGAACTTTTATATGCATATATATTTAAATACATATACTCGTATATGTAATGTATATGTCTTCTGTATCTCGGAAACGGCTGTAATGATTTTGATGAAAGTTTGAAGTTAAGGGTTTTTAGGCGTGAAAATCGATTGGACTTATCCTCATATTCAGGAAAATTATCGTTCGTTGATAACCCTCTTTTCGCAGATTGTAACATATGTCAAAAATTGGAATTACTTAAACATCGGTTGAAAGATTTTGATAAAGTGTTTTGGTTATTGGTTCGTTTGGTGTGAAAAGTCTATTGAACTTCCTCTTATGTATAGGAAAATTTAATTTCACTCTTAGCCCTTTTATAGAAGTATTTAAACTCTGGCAGGAATTGGGTTAACACAGAATTGGATATAACGAATTAGATGAAAGTTTGGCTTTCTTTGCCGGTAAAGCAGATTCGACTTATCCTGACTTTCAGAAAAATTCGCCTTCACTGTGTATCTTTCGTCCGCCATTCCCAACATATGGAATAAGCTTGGTTTACTCGGAAATGTATACAAAAATTTTGAAGAAAATATGGAGTTAATAGTTTTTTTAGGGGATACCTCGGTTCTACTTCTACTTATTTCTTGAAAATTTTGCGTTCGCTCTTGTCATTCTACCAGCCAGTTTCAAAATACAGCATAAATTCAGTTTACTCAAAAATGGATATTTCGATTTTAATGAATGTTTTGGGTTAAGAGACATTGGCGTGAAAAATCAATTCCTCTTATCCTCGTATTCAGAAAATTTCAACTTCACTGTTAATTCTTTGTCCGCTGATTACAGCATAAGGCAGAAGTTCGGTTTTCACAGAAATGTTTATATATATTTTGATTAAAGTTTGTGCTTAATGTTTTTTCAGATAAGAAAACCGATTTTACTTATCCTCATCTTTAGAAAAGTCTGTATGCGGAGTTGACCATAAATATAATAACAAAAGACAAATATTACAAAATATGTGTTTACTCCGAAATTTATATAACTATTTTGATAAAAGTTTGGGATTAAGTGTTTTTTGATTAGACATTTTCTCATCTTTAGTAAAATTTGTGTTCGCTATTAACCCTTTATTTGATGGTTGCAAAACATGTCAGAATTTGGACTTGCATGGAAATTGTTTTAACGGTTTGAATAAAGTTTGACTTTAAGTTTTGACTAGGAGTGAAAGATCGGTATAATTACTCGTCATCATTAAGAATATTGGAGTTCTCTTTTTAACATTTAAACGCATGTTGCAAAATACGACAAAAATTGGATTAAATCGGAAATTGATATAACGATTTTAATGAATGCATAGTGCTAAGGTCTTTTATTGGGTGTGGAATCTCTTGGGTTTATTCTTATCTTTGGGAAAAATCGAGCTCGCCATCGCAATATATGACATTTATTTATTTTACTATTAAATAGTTTTAAGGAATTTGAGAAATGATAGGGGATAAGTATTTTTTGGATTTCACTACTTCATTTATTTTTAACCACTTCACCGGCCGCTGTTGTGTGTGGAAGGCTAAATTTTCCCCCGAGTTATCTCGGGATAGCCAGTGAAGTGGTTAATTTTATTTTTTATTTATTTAGTAGCTTCCTTTTTTTTTTTTTTTTTTAAGGTAGATTCCTTATAGGAGATCTACCTATTGCAATGGTTCTCATGACACGACTTCTGGGAAATTTCTTCATATCTTCACCGATCATGACCCCTAGAACCCAAAACCACCCTCCGTTCAAAAGTTTATATATATATCTACATAGGTAAATAAATATATATATATATATATGTGTGTATAACGCTTTTTCCCATGTTAAGTTGTGAACACGATAACGGGAGTAATTTTTATTTAAGTTTAACCAGCTCAGGATATGTTGTCAGGACAGTAAAAATCTCGGTCGAGTTCGTAGATGGGGTATCCAGCTCAATGGGGGTGGAAATGGTGGGGGTGTGTGGAAATTTTCATTTGCCCATAATTTCTTTAATATTGAAAATAGGAAAAAAATTCAAATCAGGCGAATTACCGCCTTACCCTAAAGAAAAATTTTTGTATTTAAACTTTTTCGATAGCTTCAATTGCTTAGATGTTACAAGCTAAAAAGTGATTTTTCGTCAATTGTTCTATATAGCCGACATTTTCTATATAGCTTACATTGCAAAAATTTATAATCTGATGCATATGTCACGTGCAAACGATAATAAAAAAGATCACTGAAAATATAATAAAATATTAATCATGTTTTTAAACAATATAATAACCTGATTAAAAAAAAAAAAAAAAAAAAAAAAAATGATGTTAAATTTAACAGAAAATATGGCGTCACAATTACAACAATGCACTGAACTACTGAGAAAAATGAAATTAAATTTTATCCGTGATTTTAAACAAATAAAATAAAAGTTAATAAATATGTAAATAAAATCAACATATCTTAGGCCTAAGCAGATTTAGACTTAGCTTTATGACATAGATGCTATAATGTAAATCGATGCTAAACGAAGTAAACTGGCATGATAGAAAAAGTAATAAATTTGGGGAGATGTAGGTATTATCCCTTTGACAAATAAACTAGGGACGATTTTAATGAATTTTCCGTTGAAGTTTACTTTCATAAAAACTTAAATTTAAAAGTATTTCATTACTCGAATTCCCTTATTTTGATAAATAAAATTATACCATTTTTAAAAAAAGTAAAGAACACTCTTTTATTGAAAAATGAACTAATAAAGACTTTAGAAAACTATTACATACTTTTAAATCTTTATTAAAAAAAATTAATTGTTGCCACTGTATATTATATAAAGACGTCCAAATCCTGTGTCACATGCGATAGTTTTGTATAAGTATAGTTTTTTGTTTGCTCCTGGAACCTGCCTCTGATGAGAAAAGTGCCTGGAAATACTTGTATCTAGTATTGTCATTGATTATGAAGTCGTGTGCAAAATTTCAGGTTCTTCAGACGACAAGAAATTACCGAAAATTGAATTGCAAAATTCCGTTACATACATTAATAGTTGCATCAAATCAAGTGAATAAGAGTGTGTTAACTAAACACCATGTTAAACACTTTAATTAATCATTTAAAAATATAAAATTAAAATAACACGTCAATCTTAATACAAATATCGTTTGTGGTGAATAGTTTAGAATGTCGGTTTAGGCAAGAATTTAAAACTTACGATTGAGAGTAATACGTTACAGATTCCTTTGACTTTTTATCTCGTCGAAACAAGATATTGGTCTATGACGAGATATTAGGTTTTCGCGTGGAAAGAAAATATAATGACGCCAAAGCTGCCTTTCTTCATCGCCAAGCTCGCCAAATTTTATCTTCTGACAACTAATTTTGTCGCCAAGTCAAAAATTTCGTCGTTAACTATCAAATTTTTCCACCAAATCACAAATTTCATTGAGAAGTCGCAAGTTTTGCCACCAAAATCTCGCCAAATCAAACAATTTACTAAATTCATAACAATTAACATTGAAATTCAGCGATGCCAAATGGTCCAATGTTAAGTTAACTAAAGTTAATGTTTCAGCTTATGTGAACCAAAACAGTTTCACTTTACAATTTTTACTGATCTGACAATAAGAATCATAAAAACACAATACAAAACTTTCAATATTTCAATAAAAATTACAATGAAATAAATATCAATAAACCGCTACCACTTAATTGTATTTGACTTGACCACAGTAACGCCAGGCTTACCAGTGCTTGACCATAGTAAGGTCACAAGTGCATTTTCATGTTTCTATTATTTTTTCTTTAAAAGAAAGATATTGAACTTCAGTTATATGGAATTTATGTAAAAATTATCATTTTGATTAAGCTTGGGTGGGAGGGGGGTGTAGCCCAATAGCCCCCTCCGGGATTCACAATTGCTGGGATTGGATATCTTTAAGACTTCTATTTGTTGAATGATTATGAGCTTCAATTAAAAAAAAAATTGAAGCATTTACAGACCAATAAATCTAGCCTAAAATTTTAAGTAGATTGAATAAAATCCTTTTTTAGCTGAAAATTAAATTTGTTGAAAACACAATAGCGACGTAAATAATGCAATGTGTGAGAACAAAGCCATTGGCTAAGTATTAATATATATGTAAAATTTATTTACATTTGTAACATTAACGTAAAGGAATCTACCTTTGCCTTTAAGCTTGCCGAAACGGGCCAGTGATGTGGTTAATTTTTCTTTTTATTTATTTAGTAGCTTCCTTATATATATATATATATATATATATATATATATATATATATATTCATACCAAAATAAGGTAGTAACTTATTTTCCCGAAATTCCCAGTTTTCACTAAGGAATTTTTTTTAGATCCTGATATTACTATGTTGTCAAAATAGACGATTATATGTATTGTAGTTGCTGTTTCATTATTTTTAAATAAGAATGGATCTGTTGTACTCTGACTAAAATCTAGTTCTTAAAGAGATTCACCAATTTTCACGTACGAAGATTACGCAGAATGTTTTAAACCGTAGATAACTACTTTCTGTTTTCCAGACTTTAATTTCGTTTTCTGGGGAGAGATAACCGTGTACAAAATTTCTTCTAGATCTTTGGGAAAGGAAAACGGTCAATTCAGTTCCCTGTCAATTCAGTTTTCAGTTTGTGAAGGATTGCTCTTTGCCTTTTCTTGACATTTTTGTGTCTATATACACGAATCGGTCCTCAAGCGCTGTCTTTAGAAAACCATTCTCTGTCTCTATTCCGTCGTATGCTCTCGCCAACCACGCTCTTCAACAGAAAATATCTGATTTCTATACTTATGTTTTTCGTGCCTTACACATTTGTTCCTATCGGTCTAGTCTTTCGAAGGAAATTAATTATTTAAAATCACTTGGTCTTCCTCGTGGCTAATTCCTCTATGAATATATATATATATATATATATATATATATATATATATATTATTCTAAACGTTCCGCTCCCAAACTGAACGATCACAATCTCATTCTACTTGTTTTACCTTCTTATTCACCACTTTCTTTCAAAATTTCTAAAATTCTTTCACCATTTGTTTTTAAAGTAATTTACAAACCCGTCAATAAAATTTCATTTTTTTCACTTAAAGATCTCATGCCTATTAAAAACCGATCTGGTTTTATTTAATCTCGTGTTCGTCGTGGAATTTCGTTTATAATGGTCAAATTAGGAGGCGTTCGAAATACTGAATAAATGATCACCGTCAGAATGATCACATTGAACAGATTTCTAAATCTTCTATTGTTTCCCACTGCTGGACTCAGGGTAATCATTTTGATAATTTTGACATAATTTGTATATTTAAAATTAAATGAAGGTTTTTACATATCCATGAAGATTTTTACATATTTAAAATTTTGAAAAATCTTATTCTTGATATTTCTTCCACTCTGTTCTTGTCTTGGAAATTACTCACATAACTCCAACTTTCGTTTAGTGTTCATAGTTTTTATATTTTCAGATTATGCGTTATTTTTTAATCCCATTTACTTATTTACTTATTTATTTTCTTCTTGTATTTGATCATTCTGATCACACCACCGTACTTATATGTACATTCATCTTTATGTATTTTTTCTCTTCGCCTAAAACTTTTTTTTTTTTTTTTTTTTTTTTTTTTTTTTTGCGTTGCCACTTTGATTGCAGCACTCGTGCATAATTTGTTCTCCTGACGGAGTGTCGGGTGTTCTTTAGACCCGAAGGAATAGTTGCGAGTTTATTGAACTTTATGGTGTTTTTTCAAATTTTGTACTTATTACTGGAGCAAATATTTCATGAAAATATTCACCATATTTTTAACTGAACCTTTTTGTCAATAGCCTGGCTTCATACTTAGCTATTTTTCCAGAGGACTTTGTATATTTGAATTTGTATGTCCATTTTAACCCAATAAGTTTTGTACAGGTGGAGGTTCAAGCAAAGTGAATATTTTTTTTTTCTTTTAAAGAGTTAATCTCTTCTCGCATATTATTTAGCGAATTTAGTTTTTCTTGTGGTTTTGAAATGTTAAGAAAATCTTTATAATATTTTGGTTCATTAGCCTCAATGTATTATCAACAGCTTTCTTCTTCAGGTCCCAGCATTTTGTTTCGTTATGATTATTTATTTTGCAACACAAGCAGCACTTTTGTGCCACTTGAGTTTTTTGTTTTGTTGGGTTTTTTGTTTTGGGCGTATTATGTGTTTGCCTTTTATTCATTTTGAATGCTTTTGATGCGTTTGGATTATTTTTCCCTAGCAGGATACGCCTGCTTCTCTGGTCACACAATTTAAATGAGCGTTCAAAAGAGTTGAATAGCTATATTACTTACAAACTTTGAATAAACACCATAAAATGCAATAAACTCGCAACAATTGTTTCGGGTCGAAAAACACACGACCCTTCATCAGGCGAATAAAGTAAGCACGAGTGCTGCAGTCAAAGCGGCAACGCGTTTTTCGACCCGAAACAATTGTTGCGAGTTTATTGCATTTTATGGTGTTTATTCAAAGTTTGTAAGTAATATTTTTACAACGCCAGTTTATTGATGCTTCTTTATTAGAGTTGAATAGCTATTTATTTTTTATACCATATTTTGGGCTTTATAACGTAATTAAAAATTCCTTTTAAGGTCAAAATTCAAAAAAACATTTTACAAATTAAATTAAATATAATATTTCTTCCGTTTTGCACTCGTTTCACAACAATGCTCTATGGTCTTACGTGAATTATTATCAAGAATGAATAAACAAATGTTTATAAATTTACTGGATTATATATGGGATATAGGTACGCTGTAATTTAAAATTTCAGCTCTTAGTACTTCCAAAAGTGATAATTTAAAAGAAGTTATTCATTATTTTTTAATATTAGACTGTTTTTCGTTTAAAATTAGACTCTTATTTTAAGATAAAAGCAATCAAATGATATGGCATTGTGAAACTGTGAACGTAATATCTTTAAATCTGATAACGATGTATATAGTGTCTTCACAAAACAGGAAAAATAAACAGTTTTTAGAGCTCTTTTAAAAAAGTGTAACATATTATGCAGTACCTTTTAAAAAAATTCACCAGCTTTTACTAAAATATAGCCGACCTCCATCAAAATCTATTGAATGATATCGCGTTGCGAAAATTTGCAATGCAATATTTTTAAATCTAATAACGCGATGTATATAGTATCCTCACAAAAAATGAACAGTTTTTTAAGCTCTTTTAAAAAAGTATAACATATATGCAGTACCTTTTTTAAAAAATTCATCAGTATTTACTTTAAAAAAAAAAAAAAAAAAAAAAAAAAAAAAAAAAAAAGCTACTTTCATCGCCAAAGTAGTTAAATCTAGACCAATCAAAAATAGGAGTGGTTTGCCTGGATGCGTTTTGCCACAAACTCTTTGCTTTATTTATATAGATAGATTCTATTCAACGATTCTATTCATCGATTTTTTTGCTGCATATGTAATTGGGTGTCAGTTCGTTTACAGGTCGCGCTTCAAGTGCGAGAATCAGCGTTTCATAGCTGCGAGGAAGATAATACAAAAGCAGTACAGAGATGTGCGTAAATTTAATTTCTTCCCAAATAGCCTTTAATTTATCTACTGTTTCAAAAATTATAATTATATGAGGTTATATGTGAACCCTTTCTTCTCGTTTTGTATTGTAATGTCTTCTCAAAAGACAAAGTTTACTACAGGAATTTGTACGCTCATGGATATCTTTAAAAGTGTTCCATGTTTCTAGAGCGGTCTGACAATTTTTAGAATGTATTATTTGGGAATCATCGGTATGTAAGTTGATGATGGCTCTTGCCTTGTTATCTTTTTTACTCCATGCATCAGTTATGAGATCTTGTGGCTCGTCTGTTATAACGCCATATAGTTCCTCTTTTATGTGTCACATCGAAGTCTTAAACTTCCAGTTTGTGTAATTTTCAGAATTTAATTTGTCAATTATTTGGCTATCCTTTATAGATGCCATTGCTTTTTCTTCCCCTTATATGTACCATATTCTTTTGGTTGTAGGTCGGAGAAGTATTTAATTCTGAAATTTTAAATTTTAGTTTCGAAAAAGTTTATTTTGGTTCGTTTTCCAATTAGTTTGGGTTTTCCTTTCAAAAGAATTTGTTTATACTACTTTAAAAAATAAATTTTTTACACTTTCTTTCAATAATTAAGGCTAATTTAGATTCTTAAATCTGTTTTTAAAGAGATGATTTAAAAACATAATGCAGTAACATTAATTTATTAGCTTTATTAAATAACAAAATTAGTTACATTTTCATGTTCTTCTTATTTTTTATTAATGGGATAGAAAAGGCTTATATTTTTTCTTATGTGTAATGATGACCCACTGTCTGAACCCAGTTGTTTGTCGTTGAATTTTGAGTGATTTTATATTGAGTGACTTTTGAGTGATTTTATCTGATTCATTTCTTTTGAATGGCTTTATTTTTGTGTATATGTGTGTGGCGATTCATTGTTTTGTGCAACAAATTGGGCCATTTATATTAATAATAAGCCAAACCAAATCAAATTTATAGAGTTAACGTAACCTAGAATTACCTTAGATGAGATTGTTAACCAAGTTTCCAAGTAGCGGACACATAAAAATTTAAAATCCACATTGTAAAAAGCGTCTTTAAGACCGGATTGGTTGATATTTTCATATGCATAGACCATAAATGGGTTTTCTTCAATTTCATTAATGAATTTGATCTGCAATTTTGAAACAAAATGGGGGATACATGAAATTAAAAGGATCACTTGAAATGAGGTTGTCACTTAAAAATTTGTGTAATCGCGATAATTTTGAAATACTGTATTAAATTGCATCAAAATTGAGCAGTAAAATTACCTATCAAATATCGTTGATGCGTACTGAGCAATATGCTCCGCCAAATAAATACACAAAGTAGTATCATGATACAGATAAGTATATAAATACAATATATCTTATAAAAAATATATAAATTTATGTACATAATTATCGCTTAGAGTGAATTACTGTGACAATGAGAACATGATAAAAAAAGTGCACATGTGCAAAATTTCTGTAAAAATATTTGACCCACATACAATTTTTTATGTACATTTGAACACTTTTCTGTAAAAAATCACCAGAATTTAATTATTATAATGCAGCCATAATTTTTAATTTTGCTAAGAATAAAAGAAAAAAAAATCTAATATTTTCGTGTATTTTCTTTTAATAGAGTGCTACACGAGAATTTTAGAGCAATTAGGCTGACTGGGAGACAATTAAATTTCTTGAGTTTTAGAGCAATAGTGACGGCAAAGGGTTAACTTAAAAATTCTACAATCTGAACAATATATTAAAATCAGGTAAATGTCACACTATTCCTTAAAATACTTTTTTATTCGCTAAACTAGCAGGCTACGCCCGCTTCGCTGGTCACTATTTTTAAATGAATCACAATAATTAATGAATTCTCAAAATTGCATTAATTTTTATCATGTGATAAAAAAATAAAAAACAAATTCTGATCGGGAAAATGTCGCACCGGGTCCCCATTGCCTTCGGCAGCGTAGACCCGTGCGCTGCGCGCGCGTATTCCTTCACCATCCTTATGACTTCTCAAATTCCATGACTTCCATCCTTATGACTGCAAAAATCCATGTTATTACTCATAAATTTTCATTCTTAAGAAAAGGAATTAAAGAAAAATATCATTTAGCATCGGATAAAAACTCGCACCGGGACCCCACTGCCTTCGCTAGCGCAGACCCATGTGCGCTGTTCGCGAACGTGTGAGGATATACGTGCGCTGTGCACGCATATTTAACTCAAACTTTTATTTAAAAAAAAAAAAAAAAAAAAAAAAAAAAAAATCTTTTTTTCATCGGGTAAAAACTCGCACAGGGTCCCATGCTCCTTCTGAAATCAGACTTTTATTCTTAAGAAAAGAAAATATAAAAAATCATTTCTCATCAGGTAAAAAGTCTGACCAGGTCCCCACTGCCTTCGGCAGCGCAGTCTCGTGCGCGCTGCGCGCAATTATTCCTTCTCCACCCTTCCAGCCACTCCCAATTAACCTACATATACCAATTTTGAACGGTCTAACTGGATTAGCTGAGATGCAAAACAAAACCTAATCAGGACACCTTAAAATTGTAAATCAGGTGAAATCTCGAATTCCACTTTCGATAATATAAAAGAACTTTAAAATATCTTTCGAATGATGTATTGAAATAAATTAATCATAATTAGAATTTGAAATATTGAAATTAAAAAATATTACAGTGCCAGCTGGCGGTAGAAATTTCTGTAATCTATTGTTACATTCCAGATCAACAAAGCTTTCAAATGATGTAATTCCTTTGAAATTATTTTAATTAGTAGCGGAGATACAAAAGAAAACCCAATCAGGACACCTCAAAACGTTCAAATCGGGTGAAATCTCGAATTCCACTTTCGATAATATAAAAGTACTTTAAAATATCTTTCGAATGAAGTATTAAATATAATTTAATCATAATTAGAATTTGAAATATTGAAATTTTAAAATATTACAGCGCCATCTGGCGGTAGAAATTTCTGTAATCTACAGTTCAATTCCAAATCAACAAAGCTTTCAAATGATGTATTACTTATGAAATTATTTTAATTAGTAGCGGAGATACAAAAGAAAACCTAATCAGGAGACCTCAAAACGTGTAAATCGGGTGAAATCTCAAATTTCACCTTCGATAATATAAAAGTACTTTAAAATATCTTTCGAATGATGTATTAAAAATAATTTAATAATAATTAGAATTTGAAATACTGAAATTCTAAAATATTACAGCGCCATCTGGCGGTAGAAATTTCTGTAATCTACTGTTCCTTTCCAAATCAACAAAGCTTTTCAAATGATGTATTACTAATGAAATTATTTTAATTAGCAGCTGAGATACAAAAGAAAACCGATTCAGGAGACCTCAAAACGTGTAAATCACGTGAAATCTCGAATTCCATTACTTACGGTAGTCGGTTAATGGAAGGTGAGAAAAATTTTTGGCGTCTACTCTTGAAATTCAATTCAAATAAGTTTCAAAATGACATATTGCTTTTGAAATTATGCTAATTAGAAGCTGAGATACAAAAATGATATAAACTCTATTATAAAACGTCTTATGTCTGACTTTTTCGTGGTTTTCTCCGAAACTTGCGTAATTCCGGGCTAAATACTGGTAAAAATTGATAGTACGAAATGTGAAAGGAGTATCAGAATTCGAAACTCTGCAAAATATAAAAGAATAAAAGCGTTTTGGGTTTTCCGTTGTTTTCTCCGAAACAACCGTCATTTTTCTACGTTTTTGCCCCTCCCCCCCATTTCATAATAATTTTACACTTGAAAATATTCGCAATCGATGTATCTTTCCTTAGGACCTAATAATACCAATTTCAAACGCTGTAACTCATTTTTTTCCTATCGCCCCCCCCTCCCCCTCAAGCCCTTCCTAATAATTCTACACTTTCGAAAATATTCAGAATCGAATTATCGGGCGTTAAAACCATATATTAAGAAATTTCAACGGCATATCTCAATTTAAAATATATACAGCAAAATATAAAACAAAATTTAATCTATTTTTTTTTTTTTTTTATCCGGATATTTTCATGAAAATTGAACAGTAGCTTTATAATATGCTGTCTAAGCCGAATATTAATTCAAATGTAACGTGAGTAAAAATTTGAAAAAAATTGAAAATTGCAATTTTTATGCCCAGTGTAAAACACGTGACATCTTCATCGGTTACTATCATTTCCTTGTTCATGGCAGACGGTCGGCATTTGAAATGATGTTGACACAAAAAATTCATACTTTAGTTAATTTTAAAAAATCTAATTGTTGTACCGATAAGCCGCTTGCACACTTAAATTCAGAAAAAAATCCACTTTCATTTGGTATCAAAATCGTAACTATCTGACTAATATTTCTAATTTATTTTCCATTTTTTCTGCTTTTAACTCCGTTAAAATATCTATTTTTATGCAATCGCGGCGAACTCTGAGTAATTGAGATCGCTTTTTGATTAGACATGGGTCTACATTTTAATTAATATCTCCGGAACTAATTAAAATGTTTAAATTCTGTTTTCACTATCAACTCGGGAAGGCTTCTGAGCACCCGTATGTCAAATTTTGTACTTCTGCGTTCAGTAGTGGCTGAACGTATAGATGCACAGACAGACAGACAGACATCTTCTTTTATTATTATAGAAAACTTTAACACATTTATAGTAAATTGATACTATTAATATTATTATATTTATTATTACGTTTTTTTTTTTTTTTTTTTTTTTAACGTAAATGTAAGAAATCACAAAATTAATTAACTTTTTTTTTTTTACAAATTGAATTTATACTCACCCGTTCTTCACTTTTTATTAAAAATATCTGTAAAATGTAATACAAAGAAACTTTAAATCTTATAATTAATAATGACAATTTGAATCCCTATGGTAACATTCTGCAAAGATTAAATGAAATTAGTTTTTCGTATTTATGTCAAAATTTAATGTAGATAATATTTCTTTATGAATCATTGCCCTTGACTATTAAAAAATATATTATTTCTTTGTGCAGCATCAAAGACAGTAAAGGCAGTAATGTGGAAACAAACAAAAAGTGCTTTTTGCTCATAAAATTTTCAAAAGCAGTTTTTCGTGAACAAAAACGAAGATGCACAGTTATGGATAAAAATGCAATAAAAGCCCCTTTGAAAAATTTTCTTTTTGTCGCATAAAACTTTACGAAAGAGTAATTTCAGTTGTGTTTTTCTTTTGGATATAGAATGCATACTTTGTTCATTCAGAAAAAAAAAAATCCATTTAGAGACTGTTGACAATAATGAAAGTCATAGAGAATTATTTTTTAATGCTGAGAAAATTTAGTTTCGCAACTTTAAATACAGATGAAACAGAAAGCAAAATAATATATTAATATAAATGAATTTATTCAAAACCTTATAAACGTTTATCTTCTCCGAATCAAATATTAGAAAAAAAAAAAAATATATATATATATATATGTATTACATATGACGTAATAGATTTACATATTTTACAGAAAAACAAATAGGATAGGGGAGAGTGGGGATGAATGTGGCATCTTTCATGTTTTTATTGAAAACGTCGGCCATATGTAATTCAGAGTTTTGCAACATTCCTCATAAGTACACTTCAGTAATCAGTTACATATAAACATACTAACCTTAATAAAAGTTATCATTTTTAATTAACAATGATTTTTTTTTTACATGCATGCACATTGTCCCATTCATCCCCACCGAAGGGGATGATTGGGACAGGACTGGAGTTAACAAAGAAAAGAAAACAAAATAGAAAGTAACTACATTTTTAAAGTTAAATTGGATAATGTGATTTTATTACACACTTTGAATTCACTGAAATTAACATAAACTGATTTATTAACTTAAATTAACATCAAAAGACAAAAGTCCTTTTGTTCGTGCAGTTTCCAGTGCTCCAAGCTTTGGTAATTTAATCTAATAAGACCTAATCTAAAAATAAATAAATAAATACGACACTAGAAAGAAATAAATCATTATAATAGATTACAAATTATCCAGATATATATATATATATATATTCGACTAAACGGGAAAATCAACATTCTACTCTGTATTACATTAATAATCACCAGAATTTATTTGATTAGCTTAATTGAAATTGTGATTTTAATCAAATTATTATTAGTTTATTTATTTATTTATTTTAATTATTGATTTAATGTGCATTGAAATACTCTAACTTATAATTTTTTTAATCATAATTATTATAAACAAAAATCAGAACAAGTAATTTCAATTTCAGTCTAAAAATTAAAATCGTGATAATCAATATGTCTAATTTGCGTTTTAGTATAATTCTTATGTAAAATTTTAAATTAGTGCATAGTGTGGAATGTCCGATTCATCCCCATTTAAACTGTCCCATTCATCCCAAACATTACATGATTCTGTGAAACAAGAAATAGACTTAATGAATAATTGTCAATATTCTTCTTGAATATCATAAACACAATAAAAGATTGTGCCTTTTCACCATATAAGAATTATATTAACTTTAAGCAAATAGTTAATTTCTTAACTACTACCTAACTGAATCAGTAAAAACTTATTCTGGCAGCTGAAAAATCATTTTAATTTTTTTCTGCCCTTCTATGATTAGCACAATTCTGAAACTACACTTGAGGAATGAAATCAGTGCTGCCATATGTAAGAAAAATTCTCAAGTTTCCGGTTCTTGCAAAACATACAAATTTTGCCATTGCCCCATTCATCCTCCGTCCCATTCAACCCCACTCTCTCCTAAATATGTATGTATATATATTAGGGTGTCCCTTAAATGAGGGGGAAATTTTGGTGTATTTTGTTTCCTAACATAGATATTAGGATTTCCCCGTCAATTTGGTACATGTTAACATTATTCTAGAGAGCTGATATTTTGCTAAAAACTGTTTATGGTAAAATAGAAAAAAAAAATAGAGAGATAATGCGTATCATATATATATATATATATAAATCCACCTCATTTAAGGGACACCCTAATATATATGCAATAGAGAGCGAGAGAGAGATAAGAGTAATTGATACACAGTAAAAGTTTCAATTTAACATCACAGTAATTTATTTTATTTATTTACTTAATTTTTTAAGCAAGGTTTTTAGTTGATATTTTTAAGGTAATAGTTAAATAATTGATCAAATTTAAATTGATTTTAAGGAATATAATCTCTCTTTCTCTCTCTCTATATATACAAGTATATATATAACCTTTTGTTATGACTGAGTGAATAAGTGATTTATCATCGCCCAGCTAAACCCCTGTGGAAAATACCTCCCCAAACAATTGGATGCATGAAAGTCACTAGATGACGCTACGCGTCCAGTGACTTACTGTTTCACTTTGACATTTTTTAGATTTTCTGAAAGCACTGACAGATCAAGTTTAACCTTCGACTTCATAGCATCAAAGCGATATTAGACTTTAGAATTCTCGATCCTTTATGGAACCTTTAGAGAATATATTCTTTTTTAAATTTGATTTATTTAATTAATTCTGTAAATGTGTAAATTTAATTTTCACTTGTAAATAAGCATGTAATAGTGTTAAATAGCTTTTTAAAAATATTAGAGCCTGACTCCTGGCTTTACATCATTTGAAATCGAAAGTGTACCATTTTTTTTTTTTTTTCACCCCTAAACCAAAATGCTTAAAACTTGGTGAAAATATTCCATTTGTTACGAAGTAAGTTTCACAATAAACCAATATATAAAAAATATTCAAATAGCATTTTACGAAAGCTTTTAACAAAAAATACGACGTCTTCTTACTATCTACTCAGTAAATGCAAATATGATAATTACAGAGACTGTTCTTGCAGTAGATACTTTTAAAATCCAGTTATAATATGGACATTTATATGCCGTGCATTAGTTAGACATCCATTGAAGATTTATATATCAACCCTCTACAAATGAGGTATTATTGTACAAACCTTTTAAAATATAAGTTACGTAATAAGATAAAATTTACACAAGTAGGATATTTTTCTTTTTTTTCTAGCATTTGATAAATCAGTTTCTGTTTGCTATGCATAAACTTGATGCGAACTAATATTTTGTACTGCCAGCTTTCTTCTGCAAATATAGGATACATAATTCATTTAAGGTATTCATTTTTTTTTACTTGTAATATATTATAACGTTTCATATTGTCCGGAAATTGTTCCACAATATGTAATCTTTGCCAGTGGTACACAAGGTTATTAAATTTTTAGTAGGAAAATCTGTAAAAGATATAAAGTATACTTCTAAATTTAAAATGTGGGACAGTATGGAAATTTCATTTAAAATCGCATTAAAATACTGAAATCAGACTATTTCAGTATTTACACACAAGACACTTTTTGGAAAAAAAAAGAAGATATTTCCTTTTTACCTTTTCATTTATTTATTTATTTATTAAAAATTACACGCAGATTTTCAGCTAATATATGAATGCAATAATGAAGCTCATTTATAAGAATATCACACAAGAGGGTGATCGAGATGTTACTTTTAGTTAAGAACTTATTATTATTACTTTCCGAACACTATAATGAGGAAAATATTGTAATCATGTCAAAAAATCCTAATTTGAGATTTTGATGTTTCTATACGTTTCGAGGTGCCCTGAGTCCGTTTTCACTAGTTTTACGATGATGTATGTATGTATGTGTGTATGTATGTGTGTGTACGCCTGTGAGTGAACACGCTATCGTCTAAAGGCTTTATTCGGATAAGCTGAAAGTTGGTACGTATATTGTAAGTCACCATAGTACGAACCTTATTGATTTTAGTGAATCTAGCACTTATAGTTTTTTTTTTTTACAGGGACATCAGAAATAATTCGTTATCATTATGTCCTACGGGGCCTCACCTTTAAAAGTGCAATAGCGTCTCAACGCTTTATTAATCTGATCAAAAAATTTGTACACATGTTATAGGTCACAGTTGCACGAACTGTATAGATTTTGGGGAATTTAGCACTTACAGATTTTTTACAGGGCACAAAAAAAAAATCTTTATCATTATTGACTATGGGACCAAATTTTTTAAGTCCGATAGCATCTAAACGCCTTATTACTAGCATTAAATTTTTTATAAAATCCTAAAAACGAAAATAAATAAAAGTAAACTAAGAAAGAGGCTGCATTTAACAAATAAAACTCATTTCGCAGATTAAGAACTCGCATCAAAGAAAAATTTAACTATAGAATCGATATAAAAAACTTATATTCAATCGACTTAACGTTAGTTTTGTAGTTTTATAGAGTTTGTAAAATAATATGATTTCAAAATTATACGGCCAAATAAATAAATTATTCTTTATATGAGAATTTTATAAATGCAAAAGAATAAAATATATTATGATTATTATATTAAAAAAAATGTCGTCACTTTAAAAAATTAATATTTAATCATTCATCTGTTTAAATGACGTAAAATTAGAATCATTTTACACATAAAAATACTTTTTTGTTGGGTAAAATGAATATTATTGAATGTAAATCCTAATTATACATACAATTACGTTGTTGTTAAGAAATGATTTTATGTTCTTTTAATAATTTGCAATTTTAAGTGATTTAAAAAACGACAGCTATATTATCACATTTTCTAATAAAAAATAAGTATGAATATAGTTAGGAATTTTTTTTAAAAATTCGGAAAATAATGAACCAAACTCATCTCACAAAAAAAGAAATAAAAACAAAATAAAATTCACAACATTATGCTATAAAAGGGATAGAAGCCATGGCAAGCTCATTTAATTTTTTTTTGCCTGTGTTTTAAAATATATCTTGCGAGGAATTTATTAAAATAATATTTTATACATCTATGTCATTAGAGTGCGATGACATAAAACTGAATGCCAGTCTCGTATAAATTTTTCATTTAACATCATTTGTTTACTGTCAAATTAAATAGCACTAAGCTTCTATTTTCCTGTCACCTCATATGATTAATTACTCTTTTCACAGATGTCTCATTTCATCTAAACATTAACAGTTGTTTTCCGTTTCAAAGATTTTGATATGCATTTCATATTTTCAACACAGATTTATCGATTTATTTTCTCGGAATTAGTAATTATATCTCAATGTTATAGAGATTTTTATTTATATAAAAAAAAATAGCAAAATATTTTATATTCAATTTTTATTTTATTTCGGACATTAAATATAATTATGTTGCGTGTAATAAAAAAGAAATAATAGAACTAGTTAAATTATGTATATTATATTTTTAACATCTCTCGCAAATACGTGATCACAAAAAGGTCATTGAAACCGAATGCTTCAGATGAATCATCGCTTTTAGTAACATATGATACATTTTTTTAGAAAAGCTATGTGAAATTTTTGGAGCAAAAGCACTTTATTAGATTTTGTGTTGTTCTTGTTGTTGTTGCTGTTAAAATGTTACGTCTCTTTATGAGTTTCGAACTGAAATGGTCTAAAGCAAATATACATTTTACAGAAAGAATCATGAAGAATTAATGTACTTTCTAAAATATGAACGGTGAGATTTGACTGTTAAATAATAGCATACCACTATCTGAACATGTCGAAATGGAGCTAACTTTGAGCTGGTCTGACGCTATTGAATCATTTAGGGTAGAATAATGTCAAACCAGCAAAAAAAAAAAAAAACACAGTGGTTTAGACGAAAATTACAATATTGGGTATTTTTGTTTTATTTTATTGACTTCCCTGTATTGTTTATTAGTCCTATAGGTCGCATTATCGAAATCCCGTAAATAATGTTGTTTTTGTTGTTTCTGATCCCAAAAGAGTCTAACAAATTAGACCAAATTTGTAAGCTGATAAAAACTTCAAAAAATATAAAAAGAGGGTAAATCGTTCAAAGTAAATTCAAGACAGTTTAAAATAATAACAGGCGATACCTCAGCAGCCCTACACTTAGTGCAGGTCTTAAAAACCTTCTGACCATGTTCAAAGGTCAGACTACTCAAGTGTCCACTGGTACAACGTGATATGCACGTTTGCTGTCTTCTCTGTCTCCTAAAATATAAAGAACTATTACTTTCGTTTCATAGTTAATACTCATGGTCTACTTTCGTTTCATAGTTCCTTTCACAGTTATACATATATATATATATATATATATATATATATATATATATATATATATATATATATATGTGTGTGTGTGTGTGTGTGTGTGTGTGTGTGTGTGTACAGTCGGTAACAAAAGTGTCCGAACACCAGCAAAATATTCCTATGTAAAAAAAAAAAATACATACGGTTTTGTTAAATAAAACCTTGTCGAATCCTCTTTTTAGTCAACCTAAGAACGTGATTCGATAAGGAATTATTTAACAGAATCGCATGAAGTGTACTTTTTTAACATAGGATTTTTTAATTAAGGCTTTACCTAGACACTTTTGCTACCGACTGTATATACAGAGAGTAAGGTTGATTAATATAGAGTGAGAGAGACATTGGTCGTATTTTTAGTTGAAATATTTGTTGTATCGTAATACATATAGCACAAACTATGATACACATAATCTTAAATATATTCAAAAGTAACTGTTAACAGGTGTTGAATAAGAAAGAAATTTATTAAGAAATAACACAAACTGCAATGGCATGCGACAAATATTTTGAGTCGGACTAATTAAGCACATCCCTTAATTAGACAAAAGTCAAAGTAGACACGCGTGCAACTTTATTTGGTTTATATATTGATCTAGCCATGCTTAATTATTTTTCTGGGAAACATGCGTTGCATGTTTCTATATTTTACCATGTTGATTCTTTATAAATTTTCGGGGGTGTTATCGCATTTTTTAAATGATTATATGCTCATAAACAATCTAATTTGACAATTTTTAATATATACAATGTATATATATTTAGTCAAATTTAACTAAACATATTTTGGCTCAAAATATGAAATTTGATAATTAAATTTATCAAAACTAATGAATGACTTTACAATATTTTTAGAATAAATTCTATACCGTGCACATTTTTATAGACGTTTTGGCTTTTAGATATACTTAGAATATTTTGTAATATAAAATTACTTTATTATTACTAAAAACTTTTGTGTTTAAATTAATTGAAGTTCTTCAAAATTTCAATGTTGTGTTAAATATTTGAATGTAAATTTCCCGATATCACAAATTCTAAGTCAAATTATTGTGATATTCTCGGAATTCTACATGATAAACATAAAATTAAAGGAGAAAAGAAAGAAATAGTAAATTTTTAAAAGTACACAAAGCATTGGCGTTAGATAACTAACACACAATCAATCTTAATTCATGTCGATATCACGCAAAAATATGCAAGTCTTTTATTAATAATTAATATAATTTTGTAGTGTGTTTTTATTTATTACCATTTAGTTATTGTGTGCGATTTATTTAAAGACTATTTCGAAATAAAATAACAAATCTAAATAAATATTTTCTCTTCTTTAATTCTGCATGTCCTTAAAGAAAATAAAACTCATTGTTTTCATTTTCGTTGTTTCGGTCGAATTTATTTTCCGAAGTACTTTTCCTCTTTTTTCTAATATTGAAAGTCCTTCACTATTATGAATAGGTTTAAGTACACGTTTTGGAGTCACAGTATTTTTTTTTTTTTTTTTTTTTTTTTTTTTTTTTCAGGAAATATAAAAAGGACTTTGGTACTTTTGATATTATTAAGTTGTAGCTTTATAATAAATTCTTATTTAATTGAAGACTGTTTGATTTATTATTATTACTATTATTTAATTATTTTACGATCATATTTTATTAAGTGTTTTTGTAATTTATATAATTAGATAGTACAAATTTAATTGCATAAACACAGTCATTTTGCTACAATGTCACACTGAAGTAATTTTTCTGTTTCGAAAGCTGAAAGCTGTGTTATTGAAGAGCTATCCTATTTCATTAAAGTTTAATAACAAAAGTATGTAACTATTTTGTATTTTAAATGATCTTTCTTTGTTTTTTAATGACTGTGATAAAGGTATTTAAAGTATAAACTAAAATTATACATAGGCAAGATATTTCTTTTCTCCTCATTTGACAGAGAAATATTTAAAAGCAAAATGACAGAAATATTTATTATTATTACTATTATTATTTATATTATTTTCGTTATTGTCATTATAAAATTAGGTAAATCGTTATAAAATCATTCATAAAATTAGGTCATTATAAAATTAGGTAAAATTAGGTTATTAATTATTATTTTTTTTTTATTAACTGTAAAAATGGCATTTATGATATTTTTCACTTTTATTTTATGTGAAAGAAAAATTTTATTATTAATATTATTATTATTATTATTATTATTATTATTATTATTATTATTTTAGTATTATTAATATTACAATTATTATTATTTTAGTATTATTAATATTACAATTATTATTATTATTATTATTATTACAAAATTTTAATGACATTACTATTAATTTTAATCAAATATATATTTTACCATTCAAACAGCGGATAGATTATTATTATTATTATTACAAAATTTTAATGACATTACATATTAATTTTAATCAAATATATATTTTACCATTCAAACACCGGATATAAGCTAAATATTCACAGCGAAATATATCGTAATTTTTTCAAAAACAACGTTAATTTAAAACAATTATTATTTTTTTTTAATTCTTTATTTTAACTTGCTATTTTTAATTAAGGCTTTACCTAGTTTTTTTTTTTTTTTTTTTTTTTTTTTTTTTTTTTTATTAACTGTAAAAATGGCATTTGTGATATTTTTCACTTTTATTTTATGTGAAAGAAAAAGTATAGCATTATTATTATTATTATTATTATTATTATTATAGTATTATTAATATTACAATTATTATTATTATTATTATTATTACAAAATTTTAATGACATTACTATTAATTTACTTTTTTTGGATTGTCCATAAAATTGTGGTAAGTTTCATAAAATTTAATATTTTTTGCATGCTGTTATTTTAGTGTATTATGTAGAATTTATCAATTAAAATTATTATTTTTTAAATAAATTCAAATGTTATCAATTTCATGCAATTAATATATATATATATATATATATATATATATATATATTTCCGTCGAATATTGTTTTCGGGTTCTTTGATTTATAAATACATAATCTATGAACGTTTTACAGAATTTATGTCTCAGGCCAAAATATGCAAATATATACAAAATTAAATAAAATACAAAAATTTTGAATTTTTATGTTAATGTATTGTACTAAAAATTTATTGTGTATGTTTTTATTTATTATCATTCATTTATTATGATATAACTTTTCTTTAAAAAATAACTCGTTTTATTTATTTATTTATTTATTTATTACTATTATTATTATTATTATTATTATTATTATTATTTGTAAATGTTTATAATCATTACTAATAAATACGTTTTTTATATATAATTTTTTTAATTTAAATAATAACGTTATTTTTTAACTATAATGAGAACCATACTTCATTTTTTTTAATAAAATAAATTCAAATAACAGTAAAAAAAACTGGTTTTATTTATTTATTTACTTATTTATTACTATTATTATTATTATTTGTAAATGTTTATAATCATTACTAATAAATACGTTTTTATAAATTTTTAAAAATTGAATAATAACGTTATTATTTAATTATAATGAGAACCATACTTCATTTTTTTAAATGAAATAAATTCAAATAACTTCAATACCTAAATTAATGGGCAATAAATTATATATATATATATATATATATATATATATATTCTGAAGATTATTTGCTATGTATTATTGTCTACGTATTTAACACTAACACATGAAACATAATTCGATAAATTCAAAAACACTGGGAAAAATTTTAATTTCGAAGAATTTTTATTTATTTATTTCTTTTTCTTATTATTTTTTAAATGCAGGCTTTTCTATTACAGTTTATCGAAAAACGATTATGTATGTTTTAGTAACTAAATAAGTTTCGTAACGAATAAACCATTGGGATTCTAAAAGAAAAAAAAATCATCTATTTTTAGATAATATTTAATTTAAAAATAAGTAATATGCTTTAAGTATTTTTACAGTTTAGTTTTACACTATTTTATTTTTAATTCTAAAGTATTCCCCGACAACATAAAACTATATACTTAATAAACTACATTGTTATTTTCGGTTACTAAATGACCTAGGTTATTATTATATAACAGCATTCAAATCATTTCTGATTCACAACTATCACTACACTATTTTTTCGTAGCAACAAATCTCTTTATCATATTAATAATTTTGATAACTACATTTTACGTTTTAATTTATATTGCGTTTAACATTTTTATTAATAATAATATTTAATAACAATTATAATGTGGTATTGATGATGGAACAACTGCAATGACCCACATGGTATTTGAAATTTTAATTTTCCACCAGTTCGAAGATTTAAAAAAATTTAAAGATAAAATAAATAAATAAATAAATAATATGTAAGTTAATTAATAAATAAATAATCACTATTGTTAAATAACAAAAGTCTGAATATGAAATCGGATAAGTTATTTTTCCTTTCACCCTTTCAAGGTCAAGGAAAATTTTCTCGATTAAACCAAAAAACACCAGAGTTTATGAACGATGTTAGAAGAGAAGAAATAAAGGACTTTTTTTTTTTTTTTTTTTTTTTTTTTTTTTCCCTATAAAGTTATAAAAAGTAAAATTATATCTATATCTATCTATATACCTACATACCTATATCTATATACTTATATATCTATATCTATATCTATATTTATCTATCTATCTATCTATCTATCTATCTATATATATATATATATATATATATATATATATATATATATATATGTATGTATGTATAATATCCGTGGCGAGTATTTGTTGTTGGGAATTAAAATTAGGTGGGATATAATACATCTCACCTTCCTACAAAAGGTTAAAAGAAGTGAGATATTGTATGTATATATAAATGTAAATTTCCATATTAATATTGTTACTCATATTAATATTGTTTACTATTGTTAAATCTTTTTGAGAGAAATATAATATATAAGATGCTCAAAAGGACCCATTAGTAGCGAAAATGATAAGAAAATCAACCAATTTATAGTCCGTATATTCAGCTATTAAAATGTCAATGTGAAATGAAAAATCCGTTGCCATTAATTGTTTATAATCAAATCTAAAATATATGGGATAACGTTAAATGTTAATAACGAGGAATGTTCCAATCCCATAATATAGAAACATTTTTGAGCGCACTGCTTATAAATTCGAAACACTTTCCAAACGCATTTTTTTTTTTTATGAATATAAATATTATAAACAAATTACTATTACTGCAGCTTCAGTCATTTAATATACAGGCGTGTAAGATTTATGGAGCTTTTTTATTTTTTTTTCTCTCTCGTTTTCTTCTTAATCGCATAGTTTTGAAGCAAATGAACACATGAACATAAAATTCAAATAACATTTTCGTTACCAAATCATTAATTAAATTTATATAAATTAAATAATATTTTTTAACTAATGATATTTCATATTTTCTGAAAAGTAAGCTTTTTAAGAAACGAAATAAGGAACGGTGCGACTGATGAATTACAGATAGACGAAGATACACATGTATCCAGATGTTCGATTAAAACCATTTTTTTTTTTAATCCCTGCGTTCATTTCCCGTTTCTTTCTTACTTTTCTTTTTCTTTTCTTTTTCGAGTGTGTGTGAGTTTGTAATTATTTTTTAAAAAATGCTTACGAACATGAAAATTGGATACAATTTAACATTATTTATTGATATTTTTATTATTTTGTAGGAGCTCAAAATTTACAAATTAGTTATTTTGATTTTCCAAAAAGGCTCTTCTGGAAGAAAAATAAAAGTAAACACAAGAAGAAAAATCCAATTTTAATTTAACATTTTCAGGCATGTTTTCATTCACCAAACGGTAATGCACCATTGTAAAGCTTTCTCATTAAATTTTTCTTAAATCATTCTTTCTTTTTTCTTGTTTAAATTGTTTTGTTAATTTCTTTTGAGAAACATTGAAGTTGTATCAGTTAATATATATATATATATACATTTATGTATATATATATATATATATATATATATATATATATATATATATATATATATATATATATATATATATAATGTTAAAATTATGTAACATTCGATTAATGATTTTAAAAGAAATATTATCATCATCCAAATTTATATTCAAATGTTCATTTGTTTAAAAACCATGCTGAATAAAGAAAACGGGTAAAGAGGTTGTTTCTTAAATTCTGTACTCCAGTGCATAGCATGTCTTTACTTGGATTGCGTGTTAAAAGCTGTTTTACATAAAACTGTGCAATTTAGCAGTTTTACATAGAAATAGAATAAAAACATACTATTACAAGGCATTTGCATGTCTCTAAAATATATTTGGCGTTGTTTAATATACACTGAAAAAAAATTCAGTAACTTATATCTAGAATCTAAATTGTGGCTATAGTAAAAATAGTTTCATGCCATCCTTATAAATTCTAGTTCCCCTTAAAAGCAAGTTTTAGAAACCCCTGTTAGAATTCTAGAGCGTTTGCCTATACTATCGAGGGCAAAGTTATTTAAAAATCTCTGCAAATAAATGCGAATACAAGAGGCGGGTTTCAGCTACTATAATCTTGGTATTTGACCCATTTCCAGAAAATCACGCAAGAATTTCTCACAATATAAAAGATTCAGAATATTCATGATATTGTTTAACCATCTAGAAATGTGTAGATTAGAAATTCTCTGTCATTTCGTCTATTCAGTTTATTGGCGTGCTTTATGCGCATAGCCCGTAAATCTATATTTATAGTTTAGGGATTTAGGAAATGGCCACTTATTCATTCTAAATGAAAGCGGTATATTTTTCTTCTCAGTGTATTGTATTGAACTAAAACATTTCTATTACAAATGATACGAATATTCAAAAACTAATAGCAAGATAATTATGCTTTATTGGTGTAGATTTAACTGTATCGTGCTCTGGAATAACTAATATAGACATTCTCTCTCTCTCTTTTCTTTTTTAGGTTGATTTCTTTAGAAATCGACCTAGTGTAATCACTTCGTTTATCTATATAAATAAATAAATATATATATATAATGAAAAATGTGTCATCACGATAACTCCCGAAGTAATACTCCAAATGGAACCAAATTTCGACAGTGAACTGATCTTATAAATATCTTGGATGAGTTCGTTAACCTAGTTGCTCCAATTTTTTGTTTTCAAGTTGCATACACTTGAAAATTTCAAACCGACATTGTAAAAAGCATATTTAAAGCAAGATTTGTTTGAATTTTGTTGTAAATACAGACCACATAAGGGTCTCAATGAAGTTTATTAATGAAGTTTATCCGCTATTTTTAATAAAGTAGCAGATATTTTAAGTTAAGCGGGACCACTTGAAAATTTAAAATCACTATAACTTCCGAAATAATACTCCAAATCGAACCAAATTTAGACAGTGACTTATCTTATAAATAACTTAGATGAATTTGTTAACCAATTTGCTCCGCCATTTTGTTTTCAAGTGGAGACCACTTGAAAATTTCAAATTCAAATTGCAAAAAGCGTATTCCGAAATTTTTTTTAATTTTGATACATACATAGATTATACAAGTGTCTCAAATAACTTTGTTAATGAACTTTATCCGCCATTTTCAATAAATTGGCGGATATCTTAAGTTCAGCGAGACAACTTGAAATCAGGCTACCACTTGAAAATTATAACCATGATAACTTCCGAAATAATACTCCAAATGGAACAAAATTTGAACAGTGTCTTAACTTATCTTATAAATATCTTAGATGAGTTTGTTAACCAAGTTGCTCCGCCATTTTGTTTTCAAGTGGAGACCACTCGAAAATTTCAAATTTAAATTGTAAATCGTATTCCGAAATGTTTGAATTTTGATGTAAATACAGACCACATAAGGATCTCAATGAAGTTTATTAGTAAGCTATATTCGCCATTTTTAATAAAGTGGCAAATATCTTATGTTAAGCGGGACCACTTGAAATCAGGCTCCCATTTGAAAATTTAAAATCACGATAACTTCTGAAATAATACTCCAAATCGAACCAAATTTGGACAGTGATATTATCATATAATTATCTTGAATAATTTCACAGGGGGCAACTTGTCCCGACATCTTGTTTCTATGTTCAAGCCAGTTGAAATCACACTGCCACTTGAATGCCATCACGATAACTTTTAAAATACTAAACTGGTTCAAATAAAGCTGGATAGTGAACTTATGGTTCAAATACCTACGATAAGTTCGCCTTTGGGAAAAAGTCGCCTTTGGGAAAAGTCGCCAAACTTGGCGCCAAATCCAGTACCTGCGTTACTGGATCTTTTTAATGCGTTTTTAAGGAAAAATTAGGCTATTTTAATGCTAAAACAAACTAGAAAAATGCAGAAAACTAACATTTTATGAACTTACTAAGCCTCTTTGAAAGAATTTCTACAAAAAAAATTATTTTCAAATTTGCAACGATATCTTAGATGAGCCAATTTCTCTGCCATTTTGATCGAAGTTCCAGCCACTTAATTTTTCAACACGATGACTTTTGAGATTTTGAATTAATTCGAACTCTATGTGTACAGTAGACTTATCTCACAAATACATTTCATATATTTTTCAACTTAACTCCCCATTTTGTTTCCAAGTGCCAGTTACTTGAAAATTTTAAATTCACATAAAACGGTATTTATAAACCGATTTCCTTAAAACTCCATATGTGCATAGCCTACATCAATATTTCTACCAAGTGCATTAATAATTTGTAGCCGCCATTTTGAAACAAAATGACGGCTACTTGATAAAGAAAAAGAAATCAACCTACCCTTCCGAATAAGCCGAAAGGACTTGTTTTTTTTTTTCGTTTTTATATTTTCGATTTCCTTACAACGCATACGGTGAATATTACGAAACAAGTTTTGTTTTAAAACTATCTGATGTCAAAAAGCGTGAGATAAATCTTTGAAATATTAGCAAACTATGGACGAAATATTCTCATTGGTTTAACCCTACTTCATAAAACTATTTTGTTAACTATTTTATTTTTTTTATCTTTATCATTATGTACAGAGACTAATACTCGCATACTATTCTATATTATGTTATAGTTTCTAATGTTTCTTGATTGTTCTCTTATATTATATTTCGTGCAAAATGTATATATTTTAAGTTCCTTCTTTTTTTTTTTTTTTTTTTTTTTTTTTTTCACTTTTACATTTAGCGTAAATTATAGTCCAATTAAAAGTATCCACTTTTTATTTGAATATCGTAATGATACCAACCTTTCTATTTGTGTTATGAAATCATTCCTGCTCAAAATATATCAAATTATTTCTACATCAGTTACAAACTCCCATTAATTGTTTTTCATAATTTTTCTCGGTTATCTTAAATGAAAAGGCGAATTCTGACACTGCCTGTCAACTTGTTTGACCCAATTTTGCTCCTTCTACCTTAGGGTACATAATTTCTAGTGAATAAGATTGATGATAATAATAATAATTATTATTATTATTATTATTATTTTAAACTGCTGATCATTTTGTTATATTTTATTTTTCATACAAGGACATCATATAGGGCCATGTTTTTTCTTTTTTTTAACTTAATGTTTTCTCTATGCGATATTTTATGCAGTATTCTAGATTTATTTTTTATTTATTTATTTATTTTTTTTTTTTTTTGAGGGGGTGGGGACATTATATTTTTAAAGATCGATATATATATATATATATATATATATATATATAATTTCAATTTAATAAATTATTATTTTTAAAGAAAATTTATTTACTATGATTTTCTAAACCGTGTAATTATTGAGGGTAATGCATTATTTTTCTATTTAATTTGAGAATACGTTATTAAATATATATATCGTGTTTTATTTAGGTTCATATAAAGTAATTTTCAGAATCTTTAATGAACATGTTTAAATTTTATATCCTAATACAAGCATCTTTATATATAACTAAAAATGATTGAAATGTATTCATTCCGTTGTTATCTGTTGTAACATTTAAAGGTTTTGAAATAAATTGTGTTAAATATTTATCAACAAATTTAAATAAAACTTTTTTGTATTATTACGTCAATATGCAAAATTTTTGGAGAATTGTTTTCATTTAATACATAATTTATTTAATAAGTCTGATGTATTACATAGGTCTTTTCAAACAGCTGTTTTGATAATATTGCGCATAATATCATAAGTGCATAAATGTTAAGAAAGTTAAGTATTCTTTCATAAGTGCAGTGAAATGGATTATCAACCAATGGTGTAAAAGAGTTTATGGGAGTAATGCACAAGTAGAAATTTGAAAATATGTGCTGAAGTAGTTGTACGATAAATATAACTAAACGTTCTTCGCATGTTTAATTTCTACTAGTTAGACAAAGAATTTACATCGAAGTCACGACTGAGTTTTTTAAGATTATCATAGATGTAAAAGTTTCTAATACAGCGAATTCATGTAGATATTTAGTTCTGCCTGTTACGTAACCTTAACCAAAGTTAAAATTATGAGTATTCTAATAAAATGTTTAGAAATGGTCATTTTACTAGTTTCATTATTAGGAACATATTTGATATCTGCTTTCAAATAAAATAAACTTAAGTCAGTTAAACTTAGTCTTAAAATTTGCTTTCAAAATCATGTAAGTTATCAACGAGAAAATCGTTCATAGAAGAAGATAAAGGTTAGTTAAGTTTAACGTCTCACTAGTACTGAGCTGTGGGTAATGAAAAAGATAAAAGATAAAAAAAAATAATTCGTAATTTTTTATTTACTTATCCATTCTAAAAATTTCATCGTAATTTTTTGACTAAATTTCAGTAAATATATTTTTATTTAAATATAATAATGATATCATCATTTTGATGTGGTCCAAGAAGTTAAACCTACTTTGAAAATAGCGAAGAATTGCTTCTTATAGTTACTAACTACCAAAAGAATAATTCTTCAAATTGTATCAGTTATCGTAATGAAAAAAAAAAAAAAAAAAAAAAAAAAACTGACATTGACTATGTATTTTTTTGTGACCCATTTTTTCTTCCTTCCACCTTAGAGCTACGTAATTTCTAGTGACTAATAAGAGTGATGTCTATATTTAATTTTTAGAAACATATTATCGTTTTTCATAAGAGATTCGGAAGGTCATAAGTTTTCCTACGAACTAATGTTTATTATGACTATATGATATTTTGAAGACAATTCTAGACATTTTGTTTTCAAATTTAATTTAATTTATTACATAAAAAAATATATTTTATTAGAAGAAGATTCTATAGTTTGAATTAATATTTATGTAATATCCTTTATTGGGTAAATTTTTATTTATTGATCTCTTAAAAAAAAATATATATATATACATTTGAGTATAAATTATAATAGTTTCTTGGGGTGAAATTAAAAAAAAACAAATGAATTTTTGTTATTTTTATGCGTTTCCGAGTAAGAAAAATAGGTTTATAGTGATTAGTCTATGTATCTGTTACCAATATAACTGCTTCACATGATGATTCTACTTAAACATTTTATTGAAGTTACAAATGGTCTGCGTACATCCACATGTAAGGGATTTCAACTATATCACTTCTTTCGGCGATATTTCTGATAGGTGCAGTGTAACAACTGCATACATCATTAGACAAATAAAACGAACATATATTTTTATAGTCAAAAAATAATGTTTAGTATATTATATAGTCTAGAAATCATTCACAATTCATTTACAGGGCCACAGAAAAGTATTAGGATATATCATCACACAAAATAAATTTAAAATAACAAAAATTTTAAAACAGAATATTGGAACAAACACTTTGCTTAACGCTTTCATTTTGTAATCTTAACCCAGTCCTGAGTAATATGAACGTCTATTTATGGGTAAGATACTTCAATGTAAAATGCACATAAAATAAATAAACATAATATATTTATAACCATAACATAACCATAATGTATTTATTTTAAAAGACATGATCGACATAGGCAAAAATAAAACAATATAGTACTTTTCCACACTGAAAAAGGTTTTAACTACGTTTAAACTAATGTTTAGGCTAGTGTCTAAACTACGTTCTAGATTACTAATTAAACAAAGGACAAGTCAATTGCTATCGATCCAAACTAATTTAAGAAATTCCTTAAAGTTAACTAAAATGTAACATACGTTACGTTGCTTATGCACTTATTACAAGAGTTGTAGGCGTCTTTTTTACTGTGCCTGCGAGAATCAAGTGACAAAGCAACTTGTCCAACATGACATCTCACCCCAAATTACCTTACATTTAAATTCAGTTTATGAAATTAGGGTTTCAAAAACAATTTATTTATCAGAGCTTCCCGAACCAGGTAATATGTTTGATGCAATGTAATTTTATTTATATGTATATTATTTGTTTAATGATATGCAGTTAAAATTTTTCAGATCTTTTTTTTTTTTTTTTTTTTTTTTTAATTGTTTCATATAAAGTAATAATAATAATAATAATAATAATAATAATAATAAAACTTTTAATATTTTGCCCTTTTATGTTGTTAAACCATCCACTTTATTTGCAATTAACGAATTGTTAGAATGCAATTAAAGCTTTCATTAGCCGTTGTGTGTTTAAAAAGTATATTTAGCAATACATTTATGATACAAGAATATTGAAATAATAATAATAATAATAATAATAATAATAATAATAATAGATAATTTATTTTTTTAATGTGTTTTTAATCTCATTTCGTTAATACACTTTTTTTTCTTTCCAGTTCAAACACAATTTGTAAAATAATTATCGTTTATTAGATGGGGAGTTTTACGCAGCTGTTTCAGTATTATTGAGCATGTAATCATAAGTACATAAAAGTGAAGAAGGATATGCATTCCTATATATATATACAGTAAACCGGTTTATAGGAATGGATTGTCTGTCAGTGGTATCGAAAAAATTATGGAAGTATTTGAGAAGCGATAATTTTAAAAAAATGTCTTAAGTAAACTGTCGGGAAATAATAAATTAATTAATACTGTACGAATAATTTTCAACAATTAGACAAAAACTCGACATTCTTGTCACATTTATTTCTTTTTAAGGTTCTCATAAGTCTGCATATCATTTTAGCCTAATTAAATGTAAAATTATGACTACTCTACAAGCGATATTTAAAAATGGATAAATTAATAATTTCTTGATTATGAACGTAACTAATATGTTCGTTCAAAAACAATTTAAATTAACCAAACACAGTCTTACGTTACATTTTTACGATTTTAGGAATTACCTTCGGAATCCAGCACTTATAAATCGGCCATTGCTGAATATTGCAAGGGGAATAAGGACGATTTTTACATCGATTTATTTAAATCAATTTTCTTACATAAAATATATATTTTGAAGACGGCAAGTACCGTGTTCAAACTAAATCCAATTCGTCAGCTTTACCATTTATTGTTTCATATATATACATGCATACATATATATATACATATATATATGTAATAATACAAAATTGAAAAGGCTATTTTTCGAAAAAAAAAAAAAAAAAAACATTTTATTATCCTGTTATCCGATCTTGTATGTATCTTAAATGTATTTTCTTACACATTTTTTTTTTCTGTTCCCATCCCATTTTACTCGAATATAACAATGAAACTTGAATCTTTATTCATTAGTGTGCATAATTTAGGCGATCAATATTTTGTCATTATTACAAGATACAGATAATGGTTAAAACCAATCATAATTCTGGTTTGTATAAAAATTATGAATCACCTGGATAAGATTTGGTGACCAATTACTTTTAAAGTTTACTATGTAACACAATAATATTTCAGGAAGAGGATATCTCAATTCATGTCAGGATATGATTACATTGCGTTTTATTTTTATTAATATAATAAAACAAAAGGAAAACTTCATTCTTTTCTCAAAAAGCAATTTAAATATTGATTAATTGGAATTTTTGTGAAATGCGTATTTTAATTGCAAATTTTCAGAAATTTTATCATTTATTCAGTTAGAGTTAATGAGTTACATTTTTATATTATTAATCATAGCAATTTGTTATAAATAAAAATTATATTCGCGCATTTAAAATTACGGTTTTAATACATACTCGTGTAAAATGATACAACTTAGGGCGCGTCGTCTATTGTCAAGTTGTCACTGACTTTTTTTTATTTTTTTTTAGTTTAATTTATCTTTTCTTTGTAATTGTGTTAACAGTAAATTTCAAACCGAGTTTACATTTATAAATTAAAGAACTAGTGCACAATAATAATTTAAACTTGAAAAATTCGTCACATGCCGTAAGATAAAAGGAAGCACCTGCTTTTCCTTCCAAGGTGAAGATGAAACGTCACGTCATTTGAAAACCGCCAGTCCTTATTTTTATCTTATGGTACGTCAGGATTTTTTTTTTTTTTTTATGTTTAAATAAGATTTCCATTTCTTCTTCTTCTTTTTTTTTTTTTTTTTTTTTTTTTTCAAAATATATTAAGTTTTTTAATTATTATGTTTTCTGCAAAATACACAGATCAAAATCTATACTTATGATTTATTTTAAGATGCATTAATCAGTAAATACATAAACTGTGAGCTGAAAAAAAATCATAATCTGGAATTAAAAGTGTATACTATAATACTTGTTCGTAAAACTGGACTAGTGTTAAAAGCAAGAAATAATTTGTATGAACATAATAAATTGCCCATTTCTTTGCTTCTTTCATGACTACTTTGTTCTTTTGAAAAAGAATCGTTATTTAGATAAGCCAAAAAAAAAAAAGGTTGCAAGTTTTTTTTTTTTTTTTTTTCCAATTTATTGTGTTTGCACTTTCTAACGCTTTCCAAGATTGCTGAAAAGTGTTAATAACTTCGGTTTGACTATCTGCCTGTTTGACTGCGCTCTAACGCCTGAAAGTAATTATGGAATTTCTTGAAACTGATATGTGTTATTCCAGTTCACTATCGGAAGTTCCTTAAATGGAGTAAATACCACCACTGGTTTGTGTGCAGGCTTTGGGGAACCTTCCACACAAACATTGTGCAGGTTTCGAGAAACCCGAAAACATTCCAAAGCATTGCGTTCTACGATTTATGTAGATCGTATCTTAATAACTTCATTTTGAGTAAATCTTAGTGAAATCGAAATATATTTTTCAAATGTGCAAAAGAATGCTTAATATATAATACAATATGATAGCCATTGAGATTCAAGGGTCCGCACAAAAATGTTCATGTACATTAAGTACTATTATTGGAAATTTAATGAAATCAAATTTTAGTTTACATTAAGCGTTTTTAACACTATCAAACATTTTAAAATGTAAATACGATTCAAATTTTTCTAACTATCTCTCCGTCTTCTTGTCTCCATCGTCCATAAATATTTTCAGAATTTCTTTAAAAAATGTATACATTGCTGAAGGTCACTATGGAATGACCCCTATTTAAAATGGCATTAATCTGTCCTGTAGGACTAGTTTGCATACAGAGACACCCAAAAAATGTCAACGTTTGGCGTATTTGGAGAGCCATTTTTATATCTCATTTTTAAATATCTTTCTACTGTAAAAATCATAAAGTAACTGACATTTATTTTTAGTACAAAAATAATATATATATTTTTTCATAGAATATTTTATGCTTAACTTTCAGATTTACAGGACTATACCGAAATATTCAGATGCATTATAGGTTGCAATTGGAAATTAATGACTCATTTGCGTTTGTGTTAAAATTTTTAAAATTTTTTTCTATATTGTTTAAGTTTGATTATGAATTCATTTAGTCTATATGTCTGCCTTTCTGTCCTTCTGTCTGACCGTCGTGTCATAAATTCGGAAAAGAATATTGAAGGTTATATGATACACAGAGTGCGTACAGTCGGAAAGTGCTAATAATCAATACGTACCACATGATTTAATGAATTAATGAATTCCACTTTTATGATGTACGTTAAACTTCTTTTATCTCTATAAAAATAGATTAAATTGAATTTGATCATAATTAGATTTTTTTTTTTTTTTTTTTTTTTTTTTTTTAACAAATTTACACTTTTCAGATTGGTTGTCTAATGTATTTTTATTATTTGAAGAAATATTTAAATCGTAAAAAGCAACCTATTCCTTGTTACAATTAGTATCAATAAGTTCTCTAAATAAACAGCACAAAATGGGGGACAAAAAATCGGTTGTTTTGGAACGAAATATTAACCACTCATTATCGCCAGGCGAACAGTGTATGCACGAGTGCAGTGTTCAGTGCACCAATGGAAACAAAATGTTACCGCTTTGATTGCTGCACACATGCCTTGTTTAGTCTCCAGACGAAGGTTCATGATGTATTTCAACAAAAAAATATTTTTGTCATTTTATTATTTATTTAATTTTTTAATTTTTAACTTATAATTTTTTAACTCCAGTACTAGGATGCATATTTATTATAATTAATGTTATTATAATAAAAATAAATCAAAATGTTATTTAGATATTTTTTTCAGTTACTATAATTCATATATCTCAAATAGCGCAATATTAGCATTATAAATACATCATTAATACTGTTCGCGTTGCAACCCCATTTAACACAATATTTTTTGACAATCTAAAAGTCAGCGTGTTTAACTTTTGAATATATATTTTTATTTTTCCAATTTCCCATTTACTCGAAATTTTCTATGATGTAAATTCGACAGAAATAAATAAACTATGCATATTTTGAAATAGATGCTAATCAAATAATTATTCAGTTAAGAAAATAATCTTTAAAAGAAAAAAAAAAAGCTTTATTTTATTTTGAGCTAATTAAATTTGTTTCACTATGTTTTCGTTGAAACATTTTAACTTGAATTATTATTCAGATTTAAATCCCAAAGTTTAAATGTATATTCATTTAAATCAGAAAAATCGAAAATCTCATTCCCATTTAAAACATTTTGCAAATATTTATTTTAGAAACGCCTTTGGAATTTAAAATAAATTTGAAAGAGCTGCGCACTTTTCTTCAATTCCCTTAATGATGGTGTTCAGGTGTAAAGAGAGAAATTCAACTTATGATTTATTTTATAAATGGATCATGTCTTGAATTCTAAATTAAGAAATATTTGATAAGGATAATTTGATTTTACAGGAAAGCATATGATCTCAGTTATGATTCCTCCAGTGATTTTGTTCGATTTATATACAAACAGAAATTTATTATGCTTACGTTTCAAGAAATTCTTATAAAAATATCATATAAATGTATAGATGTATTTTAATACATAATGAATCAATATGAAACAGGTATGATTATATAGTGTGTAATTATCGTAGCACTGTTAATATAAAAGGAATATTAATGGTCCTATTTTTTATATTTAATAACATATATTTTGTTTGCGGCTTCATGTTTATATTCTATATAAAACTTTCATTATTCAAAAAGTAATAAAATTTATTTAAAAAATTGATCTAGATAATGAAAAAAAAAGTGTTTACCATGGGATAATGGAATATAACTACAATAACTAAAAATTTAATCATATTTTACTGTGATCATGGTACAGGATTTAACCCTTCCCCTGCCACTGACAAGTTATCGCGTCAGTCGTCTGCTTGCTATAACTTCGCCACCGACGAGATAACTCGTTTCCAGTGTTTTCTCAATTTACATTCATGATGTCACCAGTGATGTCACTCAGTGATGCCGCCAGCTGTGTGACAACTAAGCCACACCCTTAGCTAGTGATTAGTTATAAAACAAGCAACAGTTGGCGCGCAATATTGAGGTGCAGTGAAATCGTTAAGGCATAAATTCGAGTAATCAAAACCTTGTTGGAAAATCATCGATGTGTGTGTGTGTGTGTGTAGGGATACTTCGTTAAAGTTTTATTCTGTATTTACGCGAAAAAAAAAAAAAAAAAAAAAAAAAAAAGGAATATTCCTAATGGCTTTTGTTCAAAATATATAACTGACTGCACTGCAAGTTTTGTTTCTGTTAAAGAAACAAACTCCATTAGTTAGATTCTTAATAATACGTTAGAAAATCTATACACTGTAGAGTGATAATTTGCAATAGATATATATATATATATAGAGAGAGAGAGAGAGAGAGGAGAGAGAGATAGAATGAATATTAAACATACAATTATCAAATAATAATTTACGTTAGATGTAGTTATTTGTGTTTTACTTTACCGGTTGGTGGTGATGGTTAGTGAATTTCCAAAATATTTATGTTATGCTGGTGTATGAAGTAAATATTCTTCGACCACATTTCATGAAACCATGGAAGTATCTGCGCAAGTGCTAATTCAACGAGTCCAATGCTAAAATAGGAGTGACAGTCATCTAAATCAGAGAAAATGAGCAATAACACTGAGCGCGGATGTTTTCCAAAGTTCAAACTGTCGGTCAAGCTGTTATCCTTCCAACATTTTGAACGCGTCCTCACTGCTAGTTTTAGGATATGGGGCTGCACTGTATGCAGATGTACCTTGACATAAATTAATGCCTATCAACTTTTGGTGTAAACCACTCAACAGGAGATGCTGCTTACACAGTGATTTTCGGAATTTAAGAGAAGGGTATATCTCACGTTCTTTTGCGTATCATACAACAAAACTATATATGAGAAGGCCATTATGAGGCATTATACTGATTAAATTTACATGCATATCGGCCAATAGGTGGCGCTGTTTTTCGCAATTTTTTCTCGATAATGGGAAGGCTATATCTCAACTTCTATGACACGTCACTGTACGAAACCTGATATGTGAGATAACTGTTATAAAAACGCATTTTTTAGGATGCTATTTATAGACGGTAAAACTGCCTTTCTTTCGTTATTTACTGTTAGTTTTCTCTAAGATGGAAATTGTTTGCACTTATATTGTTAGATAATTTTAATAAATTATAGTTTTAATAAATTATTTGCACTTAGGGAATTAATACAGGAAAATGTAGGAGAAAATCTTGTAGTGGCCACAACATACTAGTTGAATAATGTAATTGAAAATATTGTGCAAGCCCTAATTTTAGTATTATGTAAAAAAAAAAAAAAAAAGAAAAAAAAAAGCTACGTTTTCTCAAGAGTGTAAATTTTTACGGAAATGGAAAGTCATATTAAAATGTTTCATATTTCATCATTTTTTAAATGCAGTTTTAAGATATTTATAATACTCAAATTTTGGAGTTTGTTTAAATTATAGCTAATTATAATTTTACATTATTCACACTCTTTTGTTACGTTTTAGAAATATTTATATGGATGCTCTTATATTAACAATTACATTATCAAATGCTATTATATTATGAACTAATATTATTACAAATATTAATTTATAATAAAAGTAATGTTATTGCAAAACGATTTTATATTATCTGTGAACTTTGGTTTTGTTCCCAATCCACGTCGTAGAGACAATTTTGCTCTTCCTTGATTAATTTGAAAACTTTTCTTCAAACTTCTCCATTGTAGAAGAAAACATAAAATTCAATTATTATAAATTGTTTGTGAATCAAGAAAGAGGCGAGGGAAAACACGATAACACTAAAATAATTAGCAAATGTGCTATTTTTGCTGGATAGTGCAGAATCGTGAATTTTTCTTTTTGTTTGAATTATAGCAAATTATACTTTTACATTTTTCACATTTTTCGTTTTTTTTCTACGTTTTAGAAATAATTATATGGATGCTATTATATAGTCAATTATATTATCAGATTCTATTATATTATCAACTAATATTATTACAAATATCAGTTGATATTATAACTAATGTTATTAGAAAACGATTATTACCTGTAAACTTTTTTTCCCTATTCACGTCGTAGAGCCACTTTTTCTCTTCCTTAATTAATTACAAGACAATTCTTCAAACTTTTCTACTGATTAAGAAAACATAAAATTCAATCATTAGAATTTTTGTGTGCTTCAAGAAAGAGCAATCTCAGGTGAGAGAAAACACAGTAACGCTAACATAATCAGCAAGTGTGCTGCTTTAGGTAGCTGGAGCAGAACTGTGATCTCACATATGTGGAGATGACCGGTTTTTAAACTCACCAGCCTTAGAATTGAGCCGTTTTGCAGTATATCATAATTTTCAAGCGCAAACAACACAGAAATGGTTCGGCTTATTGATGGTTTCTTGTTCCAGATGGTGAAAACGTTTACTCAGAACTGAAAAAAAAAGGAATTTTTCAAATTTAAGGAGTTAGTTGATTTTGTATCTAGACTATATAGATGTGATTTCTGTAAAAGTTGAACTTGATAAGTTTTCAGTGCAATTTATTTACAATAATAATTTCAAAATAAAATACTTATGTTACAATTACTCGTGATTTCATGTATAATCATTACCTTCTTCCATACTGTAATTCAAGGAAATGCATTTTCTACATTTTTTTTCCTTCCTATTCCATAAAATAACTTCTTCCATAGTACCATACAATAGCTTTTAATTTTAATAAATAAAAAAATTGCGTGTAAACTCTATTTTTGTAACAAGAAGCCACCAAAACGCAAATCAACGCTTATGACAGTCAAATTCACAATGATACAAAAAATTATTTTGGTGAGTTTCAAGGAAAATGATGTCCCATATTCCCCTCCGTAATCGCCAAGCAATAAATATATTCTGATTTTGACTTTTGTCTTTTCTTTCTTATTTTTTTTAAGTGATTAATGCAGATAAAATAAAGATCTAATTCGTAATCATTATGCTCTTTATGCGTTTCATAATTCTTTTAAAATGCCCATTTTTTTTAAATTACATTTTTAAATGTATATTCTCTAGCTAAAAATATGAATCATAATTATTATTCTTAAAGAAAAGAAAAACATCAACTATATTTCCAAAAATTGTAAACAAACTAATTTCATGTTTATTATTTATTTTATGTGAATTCTTATTTAAATTATAAATGAAGAGAAAGTAAAATGTAATTCGTAATCATTATGTATATTATACTTTTCACAATTCTTTAAAATGTTCATTTTCTAAATTATATTACTAAAGGCCTATTCTCCATCTAAAAGTATGAATTATCCTGATAAATATTAAGAAAAAAAAAAAAAAAGCAAAATTTAAGAGGGAAAAAAAAAATTATTATTTATTTTATGTAAAATGTTAAAAAATATTAATTATAACTTTTTCGCAGAAAGAGAAATTTTACTTCATCAACTTATTTACTTCATCACGTAATTTACATAGTATATGCTTCGGGTATCATTAAATATACTATCTGTCCTGAATGCATAAATTATCATCTCAAAATAATTATAACGCAAAAATTTACTGCATGAAATATTTATAATCATCCAAACTAAATTAACAACACTCTTAATTAAAAAGCGTGAATTTATCAAAAATTTAAATTAATAATAATGATAATAAATAGCGCAAATAAATTAAGAAAAATTAATTCATTGAAAATAAGAAAGTTTGTTATCAATTCTATTAAAATATTTCGATTAATATCGCTTGATAAATGACCAGGTATTTAAAATATGGTCAGTTTTTAATCTCGTTACAAAATATTTGAATACTTCTTTTCTGATACAGAAATAAAATAAAAAAATATTTTTTTGAATTTCTCAGTTATGCACTACATATTTTCTTATACGGAGAAAAAAGAAATTGCACGAAATTAATAAATATTTTTCTTTCAAATTAGTCAACAATTACAGACATATTATTATTTATTTTATTTTACATATGTGTATTTATTGTATAACAAGGTAATCATTGAGATTTTTTTTCTTACTTATTTTTACAATAATTATATGCGACTTTTTCTGTCTTTTCATTTAGATTAATATAATTCAATATTTAAAGGTAATTATGGTTCTTTATAATGAAATGTGCATTTTTAGCTATGGTTGCGATATAAAAATAAAAGATGCTAAAAATACATAATTATGCGTCACATCAAAGACTGCTTTCAAATTTTAACTATGTTTAATAGTTTATTTAAATGATCATAAGGTATATGGGATAAACGCTTAAATAATTTGTCCAATTTAAACTTTCCATACAGCAACTAACTTATCTTATTGGTTGATTAAGGGATAAAAAATATAATTTTTTTAAAGCACTATTAATTTGGAAATTGAAAATCAATTACATAAAACATTATTTTGTTCATTAAAGCTGTTTAATACGTTTCATGTATTCCTTTTAATGATTGAATATACTAAAGTTTTTTTTTTTTAATAAATTATGAATTGAATTTTTATAATTGCTTTGCAAACTTGTTTGGGGGGAAAAAAAGAAAAAAAAAATGCTGCATATATTTTTAAATATATGGATAAACTTTTGAAGGTCCGCCTAAAATTGGAAATATACTGTCAAAATTATATTCAAATTCAGCATTATTGCAGTACCTTAACGATGCAATGTAGTGTCGCTATAATACTGGACAAAAGGTACACCGTAAAAGTACTAACTATGAAATAGTCATTTAAAAATTTTAGAAGAAGATCATTACAAAGTTAAAGAATGCCTTGCAATGACTTTTCTGGTAATATTTTTTTATGTACATACACTAGAACATCCGGATTAATTTTCCATAGTACTGTTACTACTTGTCTTTTTACCCCACCAGTCTCTTTTATTTCTATTTATTTATTTATTTATTTTTTTTTTTAAATATATTTATTCTTTTTTTTTTTTTTCATAATAATTTTTAGAGATATTTATTACATTTTAAGGTCTCAACCGAGTTTAAAAATTTAAATCTATCCACATTATTATTATTATTATTATTATTATTTTTATAAATCTAGGGAGTTACTTAAAATTTTCAAAATTAGATTAAAATTGAACTTATGAACCGATTTGACGTACGACCCCCTCCCTCTGCAATTAAGATCATAACCAGGTTTAATTCACCATCACTTAAATCCACAAACTTATTTCAGAATTTCGGTTAGAGGAAAAGAATGAAAAAAATATAATTTAACTCTGACTAGGGAATATTTTTATTAGACTAACATTTATTTTTTATTTAAAATAATCTTAACTTTGTACCTTTTTATTTAAAATTTATAATAAAATATTAATATAGGAATGTTTTTAAGCCTAAACATACCTCTCTGTGTGTGTGTGTGTGTGTGTGTGTGTGTGTGTGTGTGTGCGCGCGGGGGGGGGAAGTTTTAAATAACATACATAAATAATAAATCGCAAATAAAATAAAAATTATGGGCATAACTTTACAAAATTAGAGGTTTGAAATCATTAAAAATAAAATGCGCATAAATCTAAATTAATAAATTCAAATACACCATTAAATTAAATTAATATATTACGCAATGTTCAAATTCATAACATCCAAATTGTACACACATAAAGTCAATTATTTCTTATAATTCATTAATTTTATAATAAGAAAGCACCACAGAACTGGTGTTTTAAAATAATAATTGCAAAACTTTGATTAAACAAAGGTGTGTATATGTTTCGGTGTTTATTTAATGTTTTGTAATTATTTCATTAATTTTATATTTAAAAATTGTCGTTTTATAGAGCTACAGACATATAAATATGATTAGGTTAAATATATAATAATAAAATTTTAACACAAATATTAAGTATATAATAAAGAATATAAATTAAATATAAAGGTAGAAAAATTTGATGGTTCTACACAGAATTATTTTAGTTAACTAGACAGATAATTACATTATTCCTTATATACGATAAATTAAATATGTTTTTATTATTTTTTATTTAAGTTTTAAGTGAAATCTAAAACTTTAAAATTGCTTTTTTGCTGTGTTATCTATCTATTAAAAGTAAGTAAAAAATGATGCGTAAAATATGTTTAATAATTTTAGTTTACAGAGTGTCGTCATATAATCTGAAAAAGTAAGTTAGTTGTTTATGTTTAGTGAGCGCATAAAATCATCAAAATTGTAAAGGTGTAAATGTTTGCAGTAGCAATAATAATAATAATAATAATAATAATAATAATAATAATAATAATAATAATACGTTATTGAATCTTTTATGCATTGTTAACAAAGGGTGGAACTTAAAATTCACAATTGCTTATGTTCTGATGCATTCCATTCGTCCTCTAAATTAAAACCTGCATTTAGTTGTTGAAATAAATAATTTGAAATAAAGAATTTAGTTGTGTAGTGTGTGCATAAAATCATCCAAGTCGTATAAGATGTAAAAGTTTGTAGTAGTAAATAATAATAATAATAATAAACGCGATTGGATCTTTTATGTATCGTTAAGAAAGTGCGTAACTTAAAAGTCACAAATGATTATGTTTTGACGCCTACTAAAAGGTATTCCAATCGTCCTCCAAATTAAAATCTGCATCCAGTTGTCAGTTAATTGTTAGCGAGTGGTGCTATTTTTAAGACAGTTGTAAGGAAATATAAGTTAGATCCTATTTACAGATATAAGTAGTTTCAATATTACAAGTTCTCAACATCTATCGGTATATAGAATTAATCTGCAGAAGACACAACTATGAAACCCATGCAGGCTGCACGACTAGACGCTGCACGACTAGAAATCGTGTTTGGTGTCATATTTTGTCCTTTAAGAAAAAAAAAAAAAAAAAAAAAAAACAATATTTTTAGGGAAAAAGAAGTATTATTATGAACCAACTAGATACCATTGAAAATAAGATATTAAATTAAATAAAGACACTGAATTGGAATAAAAGTAATTCATATTTATCAACATTTTAAAAATTAAATATTGCAAACCATACACTAAACATAACATACGAATATAAATAATCATTCTTAAATATTTTTATTTCATTATTTATTATTAAGAACTAACCTATAATTTAATCTCTGCATACATTTTACGTTCGGAAAGCATGAATCATTATTAAAGATTAAATGTATCAGTATGGATGCAATGTATCAGTAACTAGAATTAAATATGTATATGATGTTATCAATTTATTTCGTAATTATCCATAACATGTGCATTGTGCAATGCTTCGTCATGAACAATGTATACAGTGGTGGATATAATTATAAGACACACACCTATCTAATTTGACAAATTGTGAAAGAAATGATTCAGAGCTTAAAAATGTTTTATCAAATACGTCATAAACATAAATTTACTCTATAATCACATGTAATTGTTTTGCAGAAATGATATTTTTATAGAGTTTAATAAAAAAAATTAAAAATACCATTGACAAAATTATAAGACACCCTATCATTTTAATTAAAACACCTGCTTTTTCTCAAAAATAATGTGCAATATGCAAATATTTTGCACACTGTTATGACGTCAGCAGTTAACTAAAGCAGACGATAACCGACTTCACGAATTTACAAACATGCCACGAGGTGCAGAATTCAAAGAATGTTAAATTTCCGAAATTTGGTGATTAAATGGAACTGGTGCTTCAATTAATAATATTTCAAAAGTTATTAAACGCTCTAGATGTGCAATTAGAAATGTTTTGAAATGAGGAATCAATGGATCGGTGATTAAAAGATCTGGACGTACTCCTTGCTTGTCCTCGAGACAGACGTCATATGTTTTCTCTCGCTACACAGAATAAGATGACCACTAGAGGCATTAAAAATGCTTTGAAACTGAATTGTCCAAGGAGAACCATTCGCACGGTGTTGCATAATGCTTCCTATGTGAAATATAAATAATTGAAGAAAAAACCACCTCTTCTAAACCGGCACAAAATGGAGCATCTAAATTTCAGTAAACAAACTATGGCCTGAACCTCCAAATGGTATTCTGTTACTTTCTGATGAAACAAAGTTTAACCTGAATGGTCCTGACAGGTTTCAATATTATTGGCATGATTTAAGGAATTCTCTTCATATACTAATGAACCGCCAAATGGGTTGAGGGGCTCAGTAATTGTTTGGGCTGGCTTTTCGGAACAAGGGAAAACAGATATTGTTTTTGTGCATTCAAGAATGAATTCCGAAATGCATAAGAACCTTCTTAAAGATCAACTAGCCATATACGGTTAACTTCTTCATGGCGAAAACTACACTTTCCAGTACGACAAAGCGCCGATTCATTCATCACAAGAAACAAAAAAGTGGCTTTCAGAGCAAAGTATCAATGTTCTCCCGTGGCCTTCTCGCTCCCCACACTTAAATCCCATCGAAAACTTGTGGGGAATCTTAGCTCGTGCGATTTACTGAAATGGGAGGCATCTGTCGAAGACCTAAAGAATGCTATAAAATGTGCTTGAGAAGAACTGTCTTGCGATATTTTGTTAGAATTGATAAATTCGATGCCGAATCGCATCTTTTATGTTACAAAAAACAATGGCGCCTTTACCAAATATTGAATAACCATGTTAGAGGATTTTCCTTTAGACCATTAGTGTCTGCTAATTATGTTCAGCAGTGTATTTGGAAAAAAAGGTTGGTGTCTTATAATTTTGTCCATTATGTTTTTAAGTTTTTTCATTAAATTTTATGAAAATATCACTAGTGGATCTGCAGATCAGGAGCTTCAACGTCCTATTTGCATCAGACATTATTCAATAGGTCATTTTTATTAATTCCTTATTATATAATAGTATAATATTGATTCGATCGACTTGTTACCATAATCAGATACATTCCTGAGGGGGGCTGTCTCCCCTTCAACCCTCCGCTGTATCTCTCTTTGTATACCGATTTGTATATCATATAAAGTGTTACGAAATTGTAAATAATTGCATTTATTTTTGTATAAAATAATGATAAAATGCTAATTTTGTGCATTTCTCTTCGTTTTACCGTTAAAATAGCCTAATTTTCCCTGAAAACGCATTAAAATGCTCCTATAAGGGAAGAAATGGATTTGGCACTAAATTTGACGACTGTTTCCCTCCTTGGCGATTTTTTTAGCAACCTTGACGAGAAAATCCTTATTAGGGATATATCAAATATGCAAGCTCTAATCACATTGGCTGTTGAGATGCGAGAATTTTCCAGAACAGTCTGTGTTCGATAGAAAAGTATAAAAGAAGCATTTTTTCCCCTAAGGTGGTCAGTCTTCAGATCTATGTCAGTTTCGTCAAATCCTTGCTTTGTTTTGAGCCTGTTTGGATGAGACTTGCTTTATGTGTTATTGCTAAACAGTTTGTAGTGTTGTTTTGCTGTTAACAGCTGTTGTTTAAGCTGTGTTTACTGGTTGAATTGAAGCTGATACTTGGTTTATAGACCTGTATTTTTCTGAAACTTTCTGTGAATAAATCGCTGATTTTTTGCAAGTTTCGCCTTTCATTCTAAGACATCTTACGAATCCCCAACTACGCAACAATATGTATTCTTAATAAAAGACGGTCTTCTATTATTTCCTTGAAATTCTTAAATACCAAATTTCATAACTACCAAATTCCACAAAAAAAAAAAAAAAAAAAAAAAAAAAAATACATAGCATATCGGAAATATTTTGCGTAACCTTTAAACTATAAGGTATGTTATGTTTATTAAGTTCAATACAGGATAAACGCATTAAAGTGCGCGCTTAAATAAAAATTTCTCCATAGGCTCTAATGTTACGAAATTCTTTCGTGTGTCTCTGTAAACAAACCATAAACATTGTATACACCAATAAAAACTATTCAGATTATTTTGCGTTTAAAATTAATAATTGTTCCAAATTTAACATCGTTTGGATGACTACGACATTATAAGAACACTTTTATAAGGTCCTGTATATTAATTAGAAAGCTTAAGAGCACATATTTTCTTCAAACAACATAATTTTAAGCATCTTACTCACGTACGCTAGTATAATTTTCTTCATTGAAAGTAATGATATTAAAATGCGTTTAAACGAAACTTACCCCATACGCCGTAATGTTAAGAATTTCAGCGTGTCCCTGTACACAGTTTATAAACAATATATGAATAAAAATTATACTGCTACTTATATGCAAAGCTGGAACGTGTGCGCCAATTTGCAAGTCAATCGAAGGATTTTTGCGGCCACTATTGCGGTACATACTAATTTTTCACATAGGCCGTAAGGATAAGAAACACTTTGGCGTGTCCCTGTACACGAACGACAAATGGAATACACACCTGAGACTATACAACTAATTCCGTTGGGCTCATGAATATGTGAACCAAATTGTAAGTCAATAGCATGATTTTTGGGGCCTCTATCGTGGTACATACAACTTCTTCCCATGCTTGTTGTTAAAAAAATGCTTGTTCCTGTACACGGTCTACAAACGGAACGCGCACCCAAAACTATACATCTAATTTCGTGGGTATCATGGACGTGTGTATCAAATTTCAAGTCGATAGCGTGATTTTTGCGGCCGCTATTGCACGACAGACAGACAGACAGACGGATAGACGGAACCCAAAATCCTTTTGGAAAAAATTGGAAGTCAATAGCTTGATTTTTGCGGTGGCTATCGCGGTAGATACAGATTCTTCCCATAGGCCGTAATGATAGAAAAACTTTGGCGTGTCTCTGTTCACGAACTACAAATGGAATACACACCTGAAACTATACAGCTAATTCCGTTGGGCTCATGAATATGTGTACCAAATTGCAAATCAATAGCGGGATTCTTGCGGCCGCTATCGCGGTGCATACAAATTCCTCCCATAGGCCGTAATGATAAGAAAAACTTTGGCGTGTCCCTGTACACAAATTACAAATGGAATACACACCCAAACTATACAGCTGATTCCGTGGGGCACATGAACATGTGTTCCAAATTGCAAGTCAATAGCGGGAATCTTGCGGCCGCTATCGCGCGACAGACAGACAAACAGATAAGCGCACAGACAGAGCCCAAAACCGTTCTGAGACTCAACAGAGCAATTATTATAAAATAATAATTATATTTGATAACAGAATAAATTTATGTTTTTGACGTATTTGATAAAACATTTTTAAGCTCTGAATCTTTTCTTTTACTATTTGTCAAATTATATAGGTGTTTTATAATTATGTCCACCACTGTACCTTTAAATAACATTTGATTCGGTTTTATTTCCTTAAAATTTAATATTAGTCAAACATAACAAATTACAAAATTAAGTAAGTAGAGATAAATCATTTCACAAAACCTAAAAAAATACTTTAACAGGCACTTAATCTGAATATTTATAAGAAATAAATTTTATACGGCTCTAACAAAAAGTCGTATCAGGAAGAAATATTAATATTTAGAGTAAAATCCATGCACTACTTAATACACAATAATGCTGTGATTACATAATGCATTTAACTTTTATTTTTCTTTTCTGGGTACGGTATAAAGGGTTCAAACTGATTTTTTTTTATTATTATTATTATTATTATAGATAATTTTAAAAGCATTTTTGTAAATTCATGTGTATGAAAATTTTCAGCAATAATTCATTCGATACTCACATTATATCTATATTATAAACAAGTTGTTGAACTGGTTTTACGCACAGCCAATAATGCCAATAGTAGAAGTAATAGTATATATATACAGGTTGGATCTAAGCTCATAGCACCAACTCGGAGGAGAGGTAGATAACAACACAACGATTTAGAATGGTACAAGAATCCATAACCACAAATGCCATTTTGTCACTTTAAGATCTAGATGTTTTGGAGACTGTGTACTACAAACTCCGCCTAATTTGTAAATTCTAAAATATTGTATGCTTCGTTATTTCGCCAAACCGTACACAGTGCTCGTATTATTGCAATCAGTACGATAAAATATATCGATATAAACATAATTATTTCTAGGTATATTTATTTATGTAAACTTTAGCATGTACTTTTATCTTTTTAAATGCAACTTTCGAGAGCCACTCTAATATCCACACAAAAACATCCGATTGTTAAAGGATAAAATGACATCTGCGATCCTAGATCCTTTTACAACTTTCAATCCTGTCATATTCTATACCTTTCCTCCAAGTTTGTTCCATGAACTTAGAATCTCCTTAATATAATTATTGATTATGATTAATTAAGTGTATTCATAAATTTAAACTGTATATTTTTTGTATTTCATATTATAATAAGATGTATATATCGCAGATAAAACTTTTTTACTAAACTATGGATTTAAAGTCATCTACCATTTTTAGAACCTGAAACTTGTTCCTAGTGAGACAGGTGACTTAAAAATACTTGCAAATTATTTAGTTTTTGTCACATGCCGAAAATGTGAGTAAAATGCATTCGGCACAAAATACATGAAAAATCAAGCTTTTTCTGTCCATATCTCTGTATTTAATTAATTTTTTAAATGTTCGATAGATGTAATTTTAAGATGGGTATGGGTTTTAATCAGTGGCGAATGTCAATAAATTTCGTTCTGTCATTTCCCCATGATCTTGGGAAAAAACGTAGTTACAGACATAAACACAGAGAGGCACACGGAGAGACAGAAAGAGAGAGAAATTCTTTAGAGACATTTTCATCTTTATTGATGTCTGAAACGCGAAGATATCGCACAGTTTTTTTTATTCAGAGGAATTTAAAGACAAAAGATTGGTTTTATTTATATAGGTTCCATTCTTGTCTGGATATTTAAAAGTTTTAAGAAATTCGATTTGAATTTATAAATTAATAAAAAAATAAAAATTAAATAATGTGCTATAGTTAGCTGCTGCAAGATATTTTCTTCTGAGTTACAAATATAACGCGCACTTATAAATGTGTTATAAAATTTCAACAATGAAGCAATGAAAGTCCTAGAAATGCTAGCGCATTTTTTAATGTCTAAGAAATCTGGTGTGAAACAACTACACGACTTCCATTACCCACTATTACTCGAATTATATGCATTTGTTGTAGATATTCTATGCATTCTTTGGAATTTTCCAGTAAGAGAAACTTGATACACATATAAAGGCATATGAAACAGAGTTTGCATAGCGAGTTATGAGAAAGAGTATCGAAAATGGATTAATGAAACAATTTTCCAGAAAATCGTTAGAGCCGTTTTTAAGATACCAACTTTTACCTAAATTTGTTATTATCAATTATTGACTGGAAAACAATAATTGCATACAAAAGGATACTTAAAAGAAAGATAATATGGCGAGTTAAAAAAAAAAAAAAATCCGTACAGCCGTTTTATAAGTAAGGCATATGCGAGACCTGAAATTAAACTGTTTATACAGGACGCCTATCAATTTTCCTGAACTAACTAATTATATCATTCGAAAGCACATCTAATAGCGTGCATATGTAGCAATTTTGAAGAAAATCGTTATAGCCATTTTTCAGATACGGATTTACGGACTCATATCATGTTTCCAATGTCCCACTTCCGGTTTTACAATTTTTACCAAAATTTGGAAAGTGCATTTGTTCCTGTACCAGCTGTGAAGTTTCGTAGTTCTATCTTTATTAGTTTCGGAGATATGATAGCCAGAAATTTCCACACATACATACACACACACTGCCAATTGACAAAAACTAATTTTTTGGAGTCAGGAGCCCTTAAAACGTGTAAATCAAGTGAAAACTTCCTATCGAATTTTTGGACAGAATACAGTACTTCCATTACCTACATTAATAGTGCAATGGAAGTAAAATGAGTTCTTAAATGGTGGAATGGACCGCGGTCGCGGTCATATATACGCATATATGTATATGTATATATATATATATATATATATATATATATATATATATAATGAATAATTTAATTCCTTTACAACACTCAGCAAATGAAAGAAAGATGAAAATACCAACAATGAAATTTGAAATGAGATGTATTACGTATAAAATTATTGTCACGATTATAATTTAATTAAATTACACTGAGTAGTAAAAACATGTTAAATTACTTACGCAGAAGAGAAATGACACACATAAAACTTAAGCCTAACGATGAGATAATTTGCAGACTCCATTAAACCAGTAAATACAGGCAACACATAATATAAATTGAAAGAAATTAACCAAAAGTAACTGTTGAAAGAAAAGAGAATTCATGAAGTGAAAAATTATATAGTTATAAATGCTGAAAGCCAGAAAAGATCTCATCAGGAAACTAGCATTTCTGTCAGCTGCAAAGCAAGATTTCTGATTGTTGTATAGCTATTTCAGCAATATACAACACTAGTTTCTATCTTGCATAAAAAATAGAAATATAAAAGGAAATTAGCTTATACAGTAACTCAACCAGAATTGAAAAATGTAATACGTAAAATTGAGAAGTCCACATGTAAACCTAGTCCAAATCGAATAAGTAGAAATAAACCGGGCGGTTGCCAAAACAAACAAACTGGAAAGAAATGATTAAAAGTAAATAATCGATTAATCGAAATAGTTTCTGAAATGAAATAAATGAAAGCATAAAGTGATAATTATTGTTCTTAAAATTTAAAAGCTTAAAAGCAAAATTAAAAAGATGATGTTCTAGAGGGAAATTTAAGTTTAATGTTAATCAATACGATTTTCACTTTAGAGCATACGTTCGACACAACGCGAGCCAGCGCCATTTAACGTGAAAAAAATGAGTTACTATTAAGTGATTTTAGAAATTGTACGATTAGACGTTCAATTTACATGAGTGTAATTTGTATTCTTAAGCAAACAGATCAAAAAGCGAACAAGTGATGATAAAGCCTTATGATGAGATTATTGGTGAATTATTTTAATTTTTTAATTATAATTATAATAATAATAATAATTATTATTATTATTATTTTTACATATATTATGAAAACACCAAATTTGAATGAGATCTATTTTTTTATTTTGAATAATTAAGCAAATAAAATGTATGAATTGTTGAAACTTAATCAATATCAACCAGAAAGAGATGATGTATTCTGCAATCGCAATAGGACCATGCTTCCTATTTTTTTTTCATTAATTAAATTCAGCAACCCACCCAACCAACCAGCCATACAACACCACCCTTCCTCCCTAATCAAACATCTGCCCTCCCATCCGCCACATTTTAATTATTATTATTTAATTTTTTTATCCTTTTTTTAAATATATATATATATATATACATACATTTTTTTTTGGTAGACAATGAACATTTATTGATAGATAATAGAATAAATAAATCTCTTGGGATAACCCATATCAATAGCAGTTTTAATTAAATTGTTTATATTTTTGTTTTTGTAATGAGATGAACAAAGTCTGTTTATGCGAAATAGGTGATTAAGAATGATATTTCTGTATACAGATAAATGAAGACAAGAATTAAAATGTGTAAATAAATTTACTTTAAAACAAAAATCATTTCGTTTATCATATAGATCAGTAGATATTTTACCACCATTTAATTTAAGTTTTAAATCTAAAAAACTAATGCAATTGGTGTTAATAAAATTATTTGTTAGTGTAAGGTGAGAGGGATATTGAAATTTTAAAAAAGATGGAGTAGAATTATTAACATAAAAAATTATAATATCGACAATATATCTATAAATATTGACATTATCATTACAGAAACAATGTTCATAATGGTATAGATATAAGTCAGCTAACAGACTCGAGCTACATCCCCCTTGTGGGATACCGACCTTTTGGATGTAAATAGTGTTGTTATGTAGAATATAATTATTGTGAATAATAAAATTTAAAAGAGTTTTAAAGGAAGCTGCACAAAAGTATTTAGGAAGAGAAAGTTCACTTTTAAAACGCACATAAAGGTTGTAAATAATTTGATGAAGATCGGTTAAATTAATATTATTAAAAAAGTCAGCAAAATCATAAGTAATAATTTAATTAACATTGTTCAGATTTTGTACTATTTCTTTGAGTTGATAGCTATTTTTAAGACAGTAGAAATTGTTGGATTTACTAATTAAGTTATAAATTTGTTTAAGAATATCAAGGAGTATTTTATTAGCATTATATATGTTATATGTATTACAACCAATAGTAACAGTTCTAAATTTAATAGGATTTTTATGAAATTTAGGAATAAGAACAATATAAGGATAGTTGAAATTATTAAATGGAAGCTTTAATAATTTATAAAAGCTATGAATTTTTTTATTATTAATTTTAATTTCATTACAGGTGGGATGAAAGTTAGCATTTGAAGAGATGGTTTTTATCAAGTAGAGATATATATACATACATACTATGTATGTATATACATAGTATATATAGAGATATATATACATACATACTATGTTATAATAAATAATTATTCGAATTTTTGTTTTATTTTGTGACTATTCCTTAATTTAACTAATGAATCCCCTGAAACAATATATAGCTGTATATATAAAATATACAGCGCTTAATTCTACATTTAATTCGTTATGTCGTTTGCACAAATCGAATTGCATTGAAATCATCAAACGAGCATTTTCTTTAAATACTAACAAAATTTATATTTTAAAAAGCGCCTTTTAATCATTTTATGGAAATACAATGAACAATAAAATATGTATTATATTTATTTAGAAAGAAATATTTTTACTGTCAAAATAAAAAAAAAAAAAAAAAAAAAAAAAAATGAAAAGGTGGACTATTGTCATTAATTCGAGAACTTTAAGATTAAAGAAAATACATTAAAATAAAATAACGAAGAAAAAAAAAACTAATAATGCAACATATTTCTTTCTTTCTTTCTTTCTTTCTTTCTTTTTTTTTTTTTTTTTTTTTTTTTTTTGGAGAAAAAATAAAGACATCTATCACTACAGCTTTTTTTTTTCTTTTTTATGTTATTATTATTTTATGAAAATCATAAATCAGTCCTGAGACATCGACGTCAAGAATAAAAAAGTCCTTCGACAAAAAAGTTTAATAAAATTGTTAGCGTCAATATTTGTCAATTTATGACAGCCTGTAAACTAGAATATCATCGACCGAAAAAAATATATTTAAGTCATTCTTTCTCTTACTTAACAATAACAATTCAAGATTTTTAAAATTAAATGTCCACTGCGTTTTTTAATAATATTATTATATGTGAAAGGATTGAAACTTTATATATATGCACAGAAAATTCTAAATATATTTTTAAAGAGTGTTTTTTTTTTTTTTTTTTTTTTTTTTTTTTTAATAAAGATAAACAAGTTTCTAAACAATGAGGATATTAGGCATTTGCCGGTCCAATTTAATTTCACATCTCTGATTAGAGTTGCCAACTATAGGTACTTTTTTATTCAATATTCACAACTAATTTTTTACTGAACGTTTGCCTAATTACTTTGAAGGTTAATCACCCATTATCTATATCAAATACCACTTTTCAAAATTATTGGTGACAGTTAAATAAAAAAGTCTCTAAATTAATCAACACAGTTTAGAGCCCCTTAGAGCATTAGGAACGGAAAAGGGTTAATACAGAAAGAACTTTATAATACTTCATACGTTCAATGGAGCGTTTTTCTCGCGTTTTCTTTTAGATTCAAAACATAAATTCTAGAATTTTTCTTAGAAAACCACTTCTATATTATTCTAGATTATTATCATGAAGCTATAATGAAGATTCCTTTCCTCAGGCTTTAAATTACGGACATTTATTTTTAGGTAGATTCCTTATAGGAGATCTACCTATTGCAATGGTTCTCATGACACGACTTCCGAAAAATTTGTTCATATCTTCACCGATCATGACCCCTAGAACCCAAAGCCACCCTCCGTTCAAAAGTTTATATATATATATATATATATATATATATATATATATATATATATATATATATATATAGGTATATATATATATGTATAACGCCTTTTCCCATGTTAAGTTGTGAACACGATAACTAGAGTAATTTTTATTTAAATTTAACCAGCTCAGGAAATGTTGTCAGGACAGTAAAAATCTCGGTCGAGTTCGTAGATGGGGTGTCCAGCTCAAAGGGGGTGGAAATGGTGGGGGGGTGGAAATTTTAATATGCCCATAATTTCTTTAATATTGAAAATAGGAAAAACATTCAAATCAGTCGAATTACCGCCTTACCCTAAAGAACAATTTTTGTATTTAAACTTTTTCGATAGCTTCAATTGCTTAGAAGTTATAGGCTGAAAAGTGATTTTTCGTGAATTGTGTTGAAGCCGACATTTTCTATAGCTTTCATTGCAAAAATTTATAATCTGATGCTTATGTCACGTGCAAACGATAATAAAAAAGATCACTGAAAATATAATAAAATTTTAATCACGTTTTTAAACAATATAATAATCTGATTAAAAAAAAAAAAAAAGTTTAATTTAACAGAACATATGACGTCACTATTACAACAATGTACTGAGAAAAATGAAATAAAATTTTATCCATGATTTTAAAGAAATAAAATAAAAGTTAATAAATAAATAAATAAATATGTAAATAAAATCAACATATCTTAGGGCTAAGCAGATTTAGACTTAGCTTTATGACATAGATGCTATAATGTAAAAGATAAATGTCATCGTTTAAAAAGAAAATCGTGTAAATTGATGCTAAGCGAATTAAACTGGCATGATAAAAAAAGTAATAAATTTGGGGACATTTAGATATTATCCCTTTCACAAATGAACTAGGGACGATTTTAATGAATTTTCCGTTGAAGTTTATTTTCATAAAAACTTAAATTTAAATTAAAGTATTTCATTACTCGAATTCCCTTATTTTGATAAATAAAATTATACCATTTAAATAAAAATAAAGAACACCCTTTTATTGAAAAGTGAACCAATAAAGGTTTTAGAAAAATAAAGGTTTTATTACATACTTTTAAATCTTTATTAAAAAAAATTAATTGTTGCCACTCGACATTATACAAATACATCCAAATCCTGTGTCACATACAATAGTACATGTTTTTTGTTTGCCCCTGGAACCTGCCTCTGATAGGAAAAGTGCCTGGAAACACTTGTATTTAGTATTGTCATTGATTATGAAGTCGTGTGCAAAATTTCCGGCCCTTCGGACGACAAGAAGTTGCCGAAAATTGAATTGCAAAATTCCGTTGCACACATTAATAGTTGCATCATATCAAGTTCATAAAAGTGTGTTAATTAAAAACCATATTAAACGCTTTAATTAATCATTTAAAATATATAATTACAATAATACGTCAATCTTAACACAAATATCGTTTGTGGTGAATAGTTTAGAATGTCGGTTTAGGCAAGAATTTAAAATTTCCGAAAGAGAGTAATACGTTACAGCTTCCTTTGACTTTTTATCTTGTTGAAATAAGATATTGGACAGTGAAGAGATATGATGTTTTCGCGTAGAAAGAAAATATAACGACGCCAAAGCTGCCTTTCTCCACCGCCAAGCTCGCCAAATTTTGTCGTCAGACAACAAATTACGTCGCCAAGTCAAAACTTTCGTCGTCAACTATCAAATTTTGCCGCCAAAACACAAATTTCATTGTTAAGTCGCAAGTTTTGTCACCAAAATTTCGCCAAATCATACAATTTACTAAATTCATAACAATTAACATTGAAATTCAGCGGTGCCAAATGGTCCAATGTTAACTAATGTTAATGTTCCAGATTATATCAACCAAAACAGTTTCACTTTACAATTTTTATTCATCTGACAATAAGAATCACAAAAACCCAATACAAAACTCTCAATAATTCAATAAAAATTACAATGAAATAACTATCCAAAAACCGCTACCACTTAACTGTATTTGACTTGACCATAGTAAGGTCACAAGTGCATTTTCACGTTTCTATTTTTTCTTTAAAAGAAAGATATTGAACAACAGTTATATGGATTTTAAATAAAAATTATAATTTTGATTAAGCTTGGGTAGGGGGGGGGGGGGTTGTAGACCAATAGCCCCCTCCGAGATTCACCATTGCTGGGATTGTATATCTTTAAGACTTCTATTTGTTGAATGATTATGAGCTTGAGTTCTAAAAAATTGAAACATTTACAGACCAATAAATCTAGCCTAAAATTTTAAGTAGATTGAATCCCTTTTGTAGTTGAAAATTAAATTTCTTCAAAACAGATTAGCGGCTTAAATAATACAATGTGTGAGAACAAAGCCATTGGTTAAGTATTAATCCATATGTAAAATTTCTTTACATTTGTAATATTAACGTAAAGGAATCTACCTTTGCCTTTAAGCTTGCCGAAAAGGGATTTTTATTTAGAGTTAGTAATGCAAAATCATATAAACTTTTAAACACATCCTGTGTAAGAGATAAATCAAATGACTATAAAAGATAACCTATCAAAAACAAAAACAAAATAATTAATTAATTAATTACACATTACCTTTACTTTGTCGTTACTTAAACTTTATTTAAAGCAACCCCTCAATTCAATTCTTTATTGGAATTTTTCTGTAATTCCGATTAAAATGTTCTTTGTAGAGAGTGTGATAACTATACTCTGTGCAAAGTGATTTTTGAAGCGTCAGTTTGAGTTTATTCAAATACTTCTAAAAATAAATTATTTCCTCAATGTAATCAAAGGAATACCAGATATAACCGGTTTTATCGCCATTAAAGTACGTCAAAAGTGTGAAATTAATATAAAGACAATTGTGTTTACAAACTATGTAAAACATCCCACAACAAGCCTCTAGCTAATTAGAGATCTAATACCTATTCAAAGAACGGAATCTGTTCAAATAACCCATGTATAAAGATTTGGGGTCATATACTGTGAGAATTTATATGAGATGCCATAAACATCAGTGTTTCAATTGCTATAAATTGATTACGTTATATCACGTCGATCGATAAAAACAATGTCGATGAATGATATCTTATCAAAATTTAGAAAATTGTTAATTGTTACATATTACCTTTACTCAATTTAGAATGTTGTTTTAAAATTTCATAAAATTTTGATAACATTTGTAGGAGGCGACTGTATTCCACTAATCTAAATTATTTTATATTAAGGAAGTAATTTTAATCAGCGTTGAATTAATTGATATCTTCTGTTTTATACTTATTATATATTCCTTGTGTTGTAGGTAAAAAAGTAATATTATTTCAGTTATTTATATCCGGAAATTTTATACATCAATCTTGAATAAAAAAATAAAGTTTTTATAAAATTATTAAAAATTTATTACGAAAAAAATATGTGAATTTTTTTAAATTTAAATTTATTGATAGTGGACATAATAATAGTGAATATAATAATATAAAATAATATGAGATTGTGATTTTGCGTTGTTGAATCGAAAGAATTTGGCTGTGTAGGAGTTTCATAACATTAAAAATAAAATAAAATAAAATAAAATAAAAATAAAAGGAACGCATTGTAATAGATTTATTTAAAACGCTGTGTTGGCGAAAACTATTTATTGAAATTCTTCAATGATTAGTTATTTTTTTTTTTTTTTTTTTTTTTTTTTTTAAATTCAAGGTCGATATATAAACATACCTAAAATGTAATAACATAACTATCTTACTTCCAAACCAAAGAATGTAGAATAAACGTAAAACAGAGGACATCAATGAATTCAACACAGATTAAAATTAACTATTTTAATTAAAATTCTTTGAGATTAAATAGAGGTGTCTCCTACAAATGTTAACGACATTTTTGAAATTATAAAGTAACATTCTCGATTTATTAAAGACAATATAAAAGAATCTCTATATATTTTTTAATTTTGTTAAGATATCATTCGTCGACAATGGTTTCATGAATGTGATATAACGTAAAAAATTTATAGCAATTGAAACACTGAAATTTATGGCATCTCATATATATTCACACAGTATATGACCCCAAATCCTCATGCATAGATTCTTGAACGGATTTCATTCTTTAAATAGGTATTAGATTGTTGATTTACCAGAGACTGGATGTGGGATGTTTCACATAGTGTATAAACACAATTGTCATGACATTAATTTCATACTTTGGACATACATTAACGGCGATCAAGCCTATTCATTTGATTGCGATGATGAATCAAATTATACTTAGGACTATTTGAATTAAACCAAACTGACGTTTCAAAAATCACTTTACGCAAAGTATAGTTATCACACTCTTTACAAAGAGTACTTTAATCGGGGTAGAAGCAAAATTCTTATATGGAATTGGATTGAGAGATTGATTTAAAAAAAATATTGAAACCTAAAATCTCTTTGACATCAATCGGGCACCGTTTTCATCAAAGTGAGGTTAGGCATGATCAGATCTCCTTGATCTGTCACAATGTGGCCTTTCAGCTGTAAGAACATCAAAGTTCGAAGCTGATTTTATAGAAAATTTTTCAGAGAAGATTCTTTTTTTTTTTTCTTTGAAACGCTTCAATACATTGTTTTTTAGTAATCCTTAATACAAGATAAACACATCTACTTCATACTTGGGTAAATGTACATGCAACTACAAAAAATGGAGAATTTTAAACACATTCCCCCATTCTCTTGTAGTCGAACCCTCAAACACACACCGTCCCCCCTAAAACAAATTGGGGGCAACAAAAGAATTCTACCAGAGAAGTTGAATTCAAGCATTTGAATACATGGAGAGAATAAAATGCACAGTAATTTGAAATATTTGTTACATTGCGAATCACTTTAAGAAGATGTAAAGTGGTCGATTTTACATTTGACGAAATGTAAAATGAGCTGCAAATCATTTGTAGGTTTTTATAATAGAGGGTGTTGGAAAACCTTTGCGTTTTTCTTCAATTTATTTTTGGTCCTGTAATTACACTCGTGAGTAACTCGATAGTGGAAATTTTGAATTTATAAACTTTCTTACCATGTCTGATGTTAAAGGCCATTTAGTCCAATACTTTTTTGGAAAATAGAAAATTATGGCAAAAAATATTCTAACAATTTGATCGACCAATGTATGTATGTATATATATATATATGTATGTATCTGTGTGTGCAGGGGGCAAAAAATGTAATATGCATTGTGAAAAAATTGTAATAACGTTAAGTTTCACAGTTATTAAGAATTTGACTTAATGATTAAAGGCATTATCGTGATGTATACTAATAATAATCATAATATAAAAAAAAAAAAAAAAATCAGGAATTCTACGCATATCACAGATAATGTTTTTTTTTTTTTTTTTTTTTTTTTTTTTTTTTTTTTTTTAATATTTGCCTAAGAAATAATAACATCATATTTTAAAATTTAATTTGCTTTACGTTTGACAGTTTATTATGCGGAAATCACATAAAAAATTCTAAGCTATCTATATGTTATTTACGAAATAAAAGTGTGTAAATTATATACTACATTAAGAATTTTTCTCATCTAAAATGAAATAATTCATTATCACACAAGTAAACACATTAGCATATCTCTTAATTAGCAAATACAGAGAATAAAATTCATTAAATGATAAACGAGAAAAGTCTGATAAAAAAAAAAAAAAAAAAAATCTGTATAAAGGAGGATGAAAATGAATTTCATTAGTTACTCTGATTAAAAGTCTCAGGATATATATCTTGCTATCAAAAATATTTTGTATGAACTGATAAAACATAATTAAAATATGCTAAAACTTTCTCTATATGAGTGATAATTAAAACGATATTTTTTTCTAATGAAGAATATATCTTAAGGTGCATAATTCAAAAAATATTGTTTAAATAATTACTTTTTGTTATCTAAATAATTTATTTTCTACACACGAGCCCACAACTCATATAAAAATAATTATTTTACATGTTTCTTACTGATTTAAAGAAATATTTCTAAATTGATAATTAATTTATTCATGTTTTTAAATGTATATATATATATCAGTACAAAAAACCCTTAACGGGTTAAAAGTTTGCATCACACTATATCTTTGCACAAATTTTCACTTAGTTGGATACTATGATACAAAGTAACATTTACATAAATTTTATTCACAGTTTTGGATAGCGTGACGCAAAAGACAAATCAATTTATTGAAATAAATAATTTCAATTTATAATGCAAACTCAGTGAAAGTGTGATTATTTGACAGTATATTTGAAAATTAAAAGCACTGTTTCAATGTGTAAATATACTTTAATAGACAAAACAAAGGTAATTTTAATGGAATGTAAAAACAAATCTTTTAAAATGACACCGAGGAGTCACTGGAATTTTTATATCATTCCTTTTAAAACTGTTATTTTGAAATTGAAGTGCAAATGAAAAAGTATCAGTGAGTATATTTAATATATTTGTCTTATCTTGAAGTTAAAAATATTATGTTTGCATTGTAAATATAAATAAAAGAAAAAAGCAAATGATCAAATAAGAAAATCTACGTATATTTTAACTAATAGTAAAGCGTCACTTAAAATTTATATCATTATTTTTAAGACCCATATTTCAAAATTTTAAAGCGATAAAGTAGCTGCGTCACAAACTTTTAACCCGTTAAGGGTTTTTGTACTGATATCATTACTTTTTAGAGGTTATTGATCAAAAAATTAAAACAAGTCCTTCCGGCTCATAGGAAGGTTAGGTTGATTTATCTTTTCTTAAGAAGTTGCCACCATTTTTTCAAAATGGCAGCCACATTTTATTAATGAATTTGGTGGATTTATTAATGAGGGCTATGTATATATGGAGTTTTAAGCAAATCGGTTCAAAGGTTATTGCGATAATTTTCAAGTGGCCACCATTTTGAAACAAAAGGACAGAGTGACTGAGATGCCCAGTGAACTTATCAAAGGTACTTGAATGATATGTCAACTGTGCAAACGTGATTCGAACTGATTCAGTATTACAAAATTTTTTGTAATAAAAAAAATTTAAGTGGCCGCCACTTGGAAACAAAATGGTGGAGCAAGTTGCCTAGCAAACTTATCCAAGATATTTGAATTGTAAGTTCACTTCCCAACTTTGATTTGAACCAGTTTAGTATTCTAAAAGTTACTATGGTGGTGTTTTCAAGTAGCAGCCTGATTTCAAGTGGTTGCAACTTGGAAACTAAATATTGGTACAAAATTCATCCAAGATATTTGTGTGATAAGTTCAATGTCCAACTTGAACTGATTCAGTATTTCAAAAGGTATTCTGATGATAAATTTACAAGTGGTATCCTGATTTGAAATGGCCGTACTAAAGATATCGGTCATTTTGTTAAAAATGGCAGATAAAATTCATTAATAAATACTTGGTTGAGACCTTTATGTGGTCAATGTAAACATCAAAATTCAAAATGTGGATTTGAAATTTTCACGTAGCTGCCACTTGAAAACAAACTGCAGAGCAACTTAGTTAACGAACTCATCTAAGATATTTGTAAGATAAGTTTGCTGTATAACTTTGGTTCAATTCAATTTTGAGTATTATGTCAAAAGTTATCGTAATCACAAAATTTCCATTACAAAAAAACCCAATTTATACATCTTTTACATTTATACGACCTTTTAGTGAAGTCCTGATTCATTCCTATTCATTTGAATGAAAAATTTCTTTGTTTATAAGTCACACAATATTAGTTATGTCTTTTCCACTTTTCTAAAATTCACAAAATTTCTTGACTGGTCATTGTTTTACCATTCTAAATATAAATTTTGATGAGTATGTGAACTTTGATATTATATCATGACTTTGGAGTTATTCACAATCTATTAACTAATTAAAAACAAATTGTCTGATGCTAATTTAAGTGATAATGATGTAGAATGTGAAGAAGTTATTCTTAAGAGGGGACAATACCTAATCTTGGCAACAGCTATGGCCTATCTTATGGGAAGATCTATTTTCATAACTAGGGGGCTCTGCCCCCTGCTCGCTCCGCTCGCCTTCCCCCGACTCACTTTACTTGTTAACACATGCAGAGCTCTGCCCGCCTATCCGCTGCTTTCCTTTCACTGAATAGGAATGTTAATAGTGCATAACACAAGACAAAAGCAGAAAATTATTATATAAATCCCCATATTCAATGTCAAATTGAAATATGTAATATTTAATAGCACATTATTTTATTTTTATAAAAATCATGCTAAAAATCAGTTTTTTTTTTTTTTTTTTTTAATAGAAAGAAATCCGTAATATCCAGACTATTTTTTATTATAGCTTTAGTATATCACCTTTTTTTTTCAACTATAAATCAGGACCGCGGCACCCCAGTCGATAGCACGCCGACCTCGTAATTGGAAGATTGCGGGTTCGGTACTCGAGCTGGCCAAAGACCGTTGTGTACACTAATGGTGGCTGGTGCACATAAAATCTGTTATGGCGACAATATCCTCCATGTTCCCATCAAAACTATACCTTTTTGGGTCACCGAAGCGGGGGAGCCATCTGTTCCAAGTAGGATCAAAAATGTGATGGCATGTCTCCGAAACATACCTAGGGGTGTGCCCCAGATCGTCGCCAATTATCCATAGTGCAGTAATGGCCAATGTCATATCCAGCCTATCTAACTACCTACCTACCTACAACCATGGATATTTTAATTTTCCCATGTAAGAAAATTTACTTTCTAAAAGTAGAGTAAAAAAAGTTATTAATAGCAACACTGACATTTATTTTTTACAACCATGGTTCCGGGCAGAGGTATAGCCAGTCCATAAAGCACCGAGCTCATAATTGGAAGATTGCTGATTCGATACTTGAGCCGGTCAAAGACCGTCGTGTGCACTAATGGTGTCTGGTGCACATAAAATCTGTCGTGGCCACAAAGTCCTCCATGTTCCCATCAAAATTATACGTCTGGGGAATCCCCTCCATGGAGGATCAAAATTGTGATGTCTCTGGTGTATGTCTCTGGAACATCCCTAGAAGTGCTTCCCAGACAGTCACCAATTACCCATAGCGCAGTACTTGCGCGATGTTAAATCCAACCTACCTACCTACAACCATGGATCGTATTTTATTTTTCCCGTGTAAAATGACTTCATGACAGAAGACCAACGTCACTGGGAGAAACTTTTTTCAAGGTGGCAAATAGAGTACTTTCATAAATTTGTCGTTTTTAGCTAATAACTTCTTTAATTAAAATGATAGAAATTTCTAAGCAGCTGAAATGTCTTACTTGAAGTATTCGGAACACATTGATACCTCTCATGATGCGAAGGACCCTGCCCTCCGCGAGAAGATGCTGTCGCAGACAAAAAAAATTTGACGCCAGCGACAGTATTTTTTTTTTTTTTTAATATATAGAGATTACTCATTACCAAATGTAGTTTTTAAATTCCGTTTTCACTTTCAGAAAATTCACAACCATTAAATTGGTACTCATTTTCGAAGAAATTGATTTTTAAAAATTTTTATATATTTTTTTCGTTCATAAATGCAAATTTTCACACAAATTGCTTTTTTTAACCACAAAATGAAATACTAAAAATTTAAAAAATCAATTTTTGGAAAATGGGTACTAATTTAACGACTTTGAATTTTCTGAATATATTTCTTATTTTAATTTTTTTAAAAAAAATTATTACTTGGTAATAGAAATTCCAGATGAAAAAAATACAAAATTAAATTTTACTTCCACATAGAAAAGTTATTTATTTATTTTTCACAAACGTAATGTCTTTAATAATATAAATGTGACATGTGTATGACTGTATATATATATATATATATAATCAATTTGATAAATATGCAGAAACTTAAAGAGAAATAATAAAAATGTTGAGTGACTCCAGTCGACTTTCTGAACATGAAAGTAATTCACTGTTGTTTAAATAAAATAACGTAAGAGAAGTCATTAAATAAACAATCGAGAAAATTATTTGCTCACAAATAATATATTGTTTAATGGAATGGAATGCATCCAAATTATTTTGTGTATATCTGTAAAAGAACTAATAGTGTTAGATTCACCAAAATGTATATTAGTTTGTGTGACATATACTTATAATTTGTATATGAATTCAAAGCTCAATCAAATGAGGCTTCAGACGCCATCACATTTTAAATAAATTCAGACTATAGGCCATAATATTACAGAATTTTTCGTTATTTCCCTGTAAAAAAAAACTATAAATGCTAGATTCACCAAAATAAATCTATACGATTCACTCGACAGTGACTGATAATATGTATACAAAAGTTTCAGCTGAATTGAATAAGGAATTCAGATGCTATCACACTTTAAATTATTTGAGCCCATAGACTATAATGATAAAGAATTTATCTTTGTGTCCTGGTTAAAATAAATAAATAAAATTGTGCTAGATCAGGAAAAAAAAATTCTTAGCAAATTGCAAAAATACAAAGTTTACTAAATACAAATTTGTATAAAATCGTAGTTTAAAAAAGTCGCTGTTGTAAAAGAAAAAAGTAGCCAGTAAAAAAAAAAAAAAAAAAAAAAAAAAAAAAAAAAAAAACACTGCTTAATACTACAGACAAATTATAAAATACAGTGAAATTTAAAAGAAACATGAAACCACCTAACCTGAAATATAATCCTTGTAAACTAATATACAATAAAAAATAATCCAAAATGAATTAATAATTATTCAGGAATCAGAGCAAAATAAATTAATTTTTAGCACGCACGAGCACGATAAACATGCGAAGCGAAGCGAATGCGAAAGATTTCGATTTGTATTCGTATTCGTATCATCGAAGAACGAATCACGTGATCTCAGCGCATGAATACAGAGAAGGGTTCAGCAATTATAAGAAAACAATATTTTCGTCTAAAAAATTATAAATTCATCTCGAATAACGATTTAATAGAATAAATAAATTATAAAACACGTTCTTCATTTAAAAAATGAATAAAAATATTTTTTGAATAAATCCATAAATATAAAATATTGAATTTTCTTCATAAACAAATAGAAAAAATATATAAATAAAAATTTGATTCAATATATGTGCAATAAATATTTTAAAC